>JACEGR010011448.1:0-14896 GCA_014170235.1 Listronotus bonariensis | reverse complement strand
ACTATTAGTATGAGGTTTTAGTGGTAACTTTCTAGAAACCAGCGGCAACTCCGATTTTAACGAAATCCGGCATACGGGGGTCTTTGGGATCTCTGATCACGAACCTGAAAGAATTTTTTGGCGGAAACGTTTCGTTCTCGAGATATTTATTGTCAAAGTTCAAATTTGAACTAAGCCTATTTTCACTATATTCCCACTTTTTTGCACACAATTCTTGATTTAAAGCTAAAGTGTCACAAAATATTTGATTTTCACCTTTAAAACCTCGTTTTTCTACGTTTTTACATTATTACATTATTTTTGCATTAAATTGCGTGGCTTTTCTTTGATAATGCGGCAACCATACATACACATAGGGCTTCATGGCACACTGGGATTGAAATGATTCAAAGAATAGCTATGCAATTTAATGCAAAAATAATGTAAAATACGTAAAAAAACGGGGTTTTAAAAGGTGAAAATTAAATATTGTGTGCCACTTTAGCTTTAAATTAAGAATTGTGTGCAAAAAGAAGGGGAAATATTGTATAAATAGGACTAATTTAAATTTCGAGTCTGATGATGAATATCTCACGAACAAAACGTTTCCGCCAAAAAATTCTTTCAGATTCGTGATCAGCGCCCCAAAAACCCCCGTATACCAAATTTCGTTAAAATCGGAGTTGCCGCAGGTTTCTAGAAAATTACCTTTTTAGTTGCCCAAATATCATTGATACTGTGGTAACAGTTTAAAAGTTATGGTTGAAATACGTTTTATTATTCTAACTTTTAAGTACGAACATTATTTAAGCTCACTCTATCACCCATCACCCAGGGCTGTTTGAGGCCCCTAGGCTAGAATTCCCGGAGCGCCTATTTTCCACCAAAAAAATTAATTATTAAATTAATATTTAGAACTCGATTTAGAATTATTAAAATTGAAGAGAAAAAAAAGTCATTCCCTCCTTTTCACGCCTACTCAACCTAAACTTTTTAAAAACTCTCCTGTCTAGCGCCTATTACTCCCCTGTCTGGCGCCAATTTTTTCATGGCGCCCTAGGCTGTAGCCTAGTCAGCCTAATGGATAATACGGCCCTGCTATCACCCCTATCATTTAGGATATCACATTTCCGGACACCCTGTATAATCCACATTCATAGAAAGATTCTTTTTCTATGATCTATATATCATTTCAATGTAAAGCATATATATATGTCCTATGTTCAGAAAAAAAATGTATTACAAATACTTGATAGGAAAGGTTTATATCAATGAAATTATGGGATTCCCATTTTTGTTTTCTAATTTAAATTTTTACAGTTTAACGATTTTTTAATTGCTATGTCGTCAATATTTTTATTATTATGAAAGTTGCGTTATTTCTTGTGTAATTTGATTATTTATTTCTGAGGTTCAATTGTTGGACAACTTGTGTGTTTATAAATAAGTTAAGAAATGTAATCGGGAACCAGTTTTACCTCTTTATTGGAAAATATAATAGCTGGAGGCATTGTAATTATTGATAACGATTTTGTGCTTTAAAGACAGTGGTGTAACACAAAAATACGTAGGCGATGTCCGTAAGAGCGAGGTCCCTGGCAAATATACAGGTTGGCTCCACCATATTCGACACGGTCTGTAGCTGGATAACCATGGGGTTTTTAAAAAAGTAAATACTGAAACATATCCAGGTCGGATAAGGCCACAGTATAAAATTATTTTACTCTATACAGGGTGTCTCAAAAAGGTGTGACGTATCAAAGTTATATTTTTTTAAATGGAACACCCTATATTTTATGACGGTTTTAGATTCTATATAAAAAAATAATTTAAGTTTGTTAATGGTACCAACGATCTAATTTTATTCGTTTTTGTGATATTTGATTTTTTTTCAAAATGCAGGGGTGCAATTAAATTAATTTTATTTTAACAATATAAACTACTTGAACTTTAAAATTTGTTACAAGATTAGGAAAAGTCTGCCTTATCATACATAGGTCATATCGAGATCATAGATAATACAGGGTGATCAAAAAATAATTTCAATTTTTTAGAAAGTCAAATAGCAATATCTCTCTTATTTTAAATGGAACACCCAGTATTTTTTACACCACATAATGACAAACCAAATGCTCTTTTAAATGGTGTAAATGGTTAAAATTTGTTACAAGATTAGGAAAAGTCTGCCTTATCATACGTAGGTCATATCGAGATTCATAGATTATACAGGGTGATCAAAAAATAATTTCAATTTTTTAGAAAGTCAAATAGCAATTCTCTCTTATTTTAAATGGAACATCCAGTATTTTTTTACACCACATAATGACAAACCAAATGCTCTTTTAAATGGTGTATAGGTTGCCTATACCTATCTTTTATACTTTTTAAGTAAATTCCGTTTTAACATATTTTTATTCCAAATGTCTATTTAAATGTAAGTAGGCTGTGATATAGCTATGCCTATTTACTAAGCCGTTATTGCAAAATGTAAATTTGTTGGAAAAAAGCACAAAATTAAAAGAATTTGTATTATCTGCCACTATTTTTAAAATTCACAGAAAAAAATTCATTAGTTGCTTATAATGCTACTTCCAATAACACTTATTTCAGCTGAATGTGGTAATGATAAAACTTGTGTTTTTACACAATCCTAATAACGCCACTGGTCAGTTATGACGACATTCTGTAATCCATTATCCATAATCACTGTGTCAATTTTTTAAAGCAACTATTAAGGTTATCAGATGGTTTCTCCTGGAATATTTTTCAGGATTAACTCTAGATTAAAGTAAACCATTTTTTTCACATCCTACCAGTATTATATCATCTTGTTGTTGTAGAAGAAGGGTTTTTATTTAAAATAATTGAAATTTATTTTAAACTGACTAAAACACTAGTAATCAATAAATGGTAAGAGTAGCAGAAACTAAAAAATGAAAAATAATTAATAGTTTAAAAACTAAAAAACACGCTTTTATATGCAACCGAACTAAAAATTAGAAAATAAGTTTTCATTACAAAGAGTTTGTCACTTCAGAGTAAAAGCGTGGGGTGCTTAATATATTAAATGTTATAATTATTCTATTTGCAAATATCTATGAGGGAAAAGTTATGAAAAAATAGTAAAATGCACCCCACGCTTTTATTCTGAAGTGACAAACTCTTTGTAATGAAAAATTATTTTCTAATTTTTAGTTCGGTTGCATATAAAAGCGTGTTATTTTAGTTTTTTAAACTATTAATTATTTTTCATTTTTTAGTTTCTGCTACTCTTGACAAAATGGCGAAAATTTTTTTAATGAACAAGAGTGGCACATTTTAAAATTTTTCCAACAGATTGCAACTCACTAAAAAATTTCTTCTTCATTAAGTAGCAAAGTTTGAAATTTTGCCAACAGGTGGCAACCTAGGTGTTGTTTTTATATTTTTATAATATAAAGGAAAAATTTTTTTCCTGGCGATCCAAAAAAGAATGTTAATTTTTATTAATTGCACATTATGTATTATGTATACATTACACATAATGAAATTTTTATTATTTAATCCTTGAACTAATGGTGCAACTAACCCTATATTTTTATTTTTCATAAAAATTAAACACTCATGGTGCAACTAACCTAATTGTGTAAAAACTAAAAAATTTCTTCTTCATTTAATAGCAAAGTTTGAAATGTTGCCAACAGATGGCATCCTAGGTGTTGTTTTTATAATATAATGGAATTTTTTTCCTGGCGATTCAAAAAAGATAACGGGATACTGTTTTTAAATTATTGCATCTTCATCGGTCCTTGACACGTGTGCAAAGTTTCAAAGAAATCGAATAGCTGGAAGTTGGTTAAAATTAGGCTCAAAGATTCCGTTACATAGATAGATAGATAGATAGATGGATAGTTACAACCCAAGTTAATAAAAGCGTGTTAAAAATTAAAAACCTTAATTAAGAGTCTTAAAATATAAATTACCTATTAAGTATTTCATATTTTTTAAGCTCTCATCCGCCCTAACTTAATGATATGCAGAGCGCTTCATAAGAAAAATGTGTTTGGTTTATACCTCGAAAGTTAAACATTTAAAAAAGTCTTCCTACACCACTGAATACTACGTGTCTATCATTTTTAGTTTTTATTTTTTTTAATGTATAAGACAACTAAAATATGAGGAAATAAAAGGAAAAAAAAATTTCGCTCGGTATATCTAAAATGAAGAAGAACATAAAAAATCGTTTAGTGTCATCTTATGTTTTATCTATAGCCGCGTTCTGATCAATAAATATTTACGTTGTGCAATGTATTTGACGCAAATTTGCTCAACGAAAAATTGTGTGCCACGGCATTTTTCAAAAAATAAAAATTAGTTTTTCCTACGACCACTTGTGAAAATAGCAAATAGCACACTGATTTCATGCATAGAAAATGCGTTATATCACACTAGTGTTGCAAAGTAGTTTACAGCACTAGTGTTGCAAATGTACTTTACAACCCTGGTGTGATACATATTATGATGTCATTCTAAAAACTGCTATTGGTTTTGCAAGTGACATATTTATTGTAGTGACAGTAAAAAAACTTTTTATTTACCTTAAACGGTAGAACCCAAATTAGCGAAAATCATCTTATTTTATAATTATTAAAATTTACGAAAAAATAAAAACCTAAAACAAAAATAGACATAACCACAAAAAACAACTTTCACTGACTGGCACAGTGTTGTCAGGTAAGTAGATCAAATTAAAAATCTCCCTTCTACCTTTGAGCACGTACTTTATAGAGGCAGCCTTGCCGCTTGACCGTTCGACCTAAAGCGCCAGAGAAAAAAAGCCTATAGATCAAATTCCTTCCTCTCTTTCTTCGTGTACTCAAACAACTAGTTAAATCTTTTTTTAATCCCTAATTAAACCTAAGGCTAATACACACTTTATGAATCCACTTTCTTTTATCCATTCATAAATAGAATCAGACCCTTCCGACGTTGCCAAATGCTTTCCATATTTTGCATGGTAACTGACGTTTGGTAGTCGTTTTTCCTTACTTTTAGGACTTTAGGTTATGCATTTACAATTTTCATATTTTTTATATTTTTTCTTAAAAATATGAGGAAAAACTGTTATTTTTACTTAATTTTATATTTGATGTTCAGTTTCATTAACTCGTTTTACCAATTTTACCCCACCCAGCACCCCTTTTCACTCCCCGGTCCCGTAAGTTTATTTACTGATATTTTTTAAAAAACGGAATATTTTGGATATGCACCACTTACGTTTTATTTAGAAGAGTGTCTAAAATATGTAAGAATCGATAATTTTTAAAAAACACTTATAATAGCAGAAAACCGTATTAAACTATTAGCGTTATTACCTAACAAAACCATACAATTTTTATTAAGTGAGGGCCTTTTTAAATTCCAAAATGATAAAAGTTATATAATACTTCTAGGTAGGTGATTTTCGATGTAAAAATATTATCAAAACAGTATAATATAGCAGTGAGGAAAAGTATATATCACACTAGTGTTGCAAAGTAAATATCACCCTAGTGTTGCAAAGTTCTCAATTGTTTTTATTTTTTTCTGAACAGACAAACTTTAATTTATTTATTTTTTGGTGAATAATTTGTGGTCGTAGGAAAAATAGTGTACAGTACTCGTGTGAAAATGACTTTCTTACACTCGTAACACACACTTGTAATGTAATATACTATTAAAATCCCCATTCAATTTGGAACAAATTTGATATCTTGACTTTTCCCGTGCGTTGTATTTGCCCCAAATTTGCTCAGCAAATTTGCGTCAAATACAACGCACAACGTAAATATTTATTGATCTGGACGCGGCTTAAGGAGTTTTATCTCATAGTAGCAAGATATTCTTAACCTAAAATAAATTAAATTTTGATGTATTTATATACTAATTAAAATTTTATTTTTGTCATGCTACGTATATAAGGGAGAAAGTCTACTTTTCAACCTATTTTCATTAGAAATCTGCTAAAAATAACAAATAACTTTGCTGATGTTCATGGATTTGCAAAAAGGATGACATTAATTATCGTTGTGTTGTGTTGCATTAAACGCTACACAAACAATGGTTGATATAATCCAGATGGCGTTATAGGCAGAAATTTCCACTGAAACCAGACAAGTCTGGTGTACAATTTGCTAAGAACAATATAAATAAATGTCTTGTTTTTATAAAAACTACAAAAAAACATGTTACATATCATTAACCAACTGTAAGATGGCTTATAAGTCGTGGAAAGCATACATATACAGGGTGTTACAAAATGTTGTTAAGAAAATTTAAAGGCAGATTCTACTAACCAAAACACTTTTTTCAGTAAAAATTGCTAGATTGGAAATAAATTGTATTAAAATATTTATTTATTGTTGTTGTTACGTTGTTACATAATTGGTAATAAAAATTATAGACCCTAATTTTTAAAAGAAAAAGTTCTATTATGCTTCTATTATAGTCTAAAAATGTGTAATTAGGTGGATTTTATTTTTCTTAAACTAAACCAGATATAAAAAAGAATTAAGGGACATAAAAAACATTTTTTTGCCTAATCCTAAGAGCACAACATTTTCTCACATATCTACACCATTAGTAGCGTACCGTTTTTTTTGTTAAAAATATTCCTTCAGTTGCTGCTCGAGACGCCACTGGGCTTCTTAAATGTAATTAAGTTAGTAATAAATTACCCCAGTTCATAAATACCACTGCCAAATTAAAATATATCGGGTAAAGGATATTTAAAATATTTTAAAAAAAAACATAAATATATACAGGGTGTTTTCTAACAACCGTACGAAACTTCGAGGTATGATCAGAGACAACAATGAGACGAGTAACTGGTCCTAACAATTTGTCCGTTGTATTTATCTCTTTCTGGTTTAACGCAAGTTCAAATAAATATGTCTTTGTCTTTCATCATGGCAGGCTATCGTAGATGGAGCAATCATCGCTTTGCCCTGGTTGCCAAGTTATTTACAATTTCTGCATGTAAACTTTAATGTCCTTTTTGGCTCGCATCTAATTAGGAGAAAGAAAATATACGATGAATTGAATATTTTTAACTTACCGCAGGCAGTCACGCCGAAATGTTATTCCATATTTTTCAATGGTCCATTTGTTTGGACAGTTTGTTTACATTTTCTGTGATTTATTGTGTGTTTCGTGGTTTTTTACCTTTAATTGGACTTTGAATATTGACTTTTATTAGTGATCACAGTGTATATATTAAATTTGTGCTTTTCAACAGATAATTTAAGGTAATATTGACATGGTTACTGTAAGAAAAATCTTTATAAAAACCAAATAAATGACATTTTTAATTAGGTGTGAGTAATTATTGAACTAAACCCCAATATTTTATATTAATAGGAAACAAAAACAAGTACCTAACATTAAGGGCAAAAATAGCACAGCTATATAATTTGAATTTGGCGGGCAAACGATAAAGTCAACTCACGCGCCATCTGCGTTTACCTGCCTTGAAGACAGACAAGGAAGGCTCAGCAGCTATCTCTCTCTCGGATAATTTATTTATATTTAGTTGCTCGTCTCATTCTTGTCTCTGGTATGATTTCTTATGTTATTTGATGAAAAATAGTTTCTATAAATATATGTTCGAAGTTGCTTCCCTTACTGAGATACAGGGCGTAAAAATTTAGGACCAATTATTTTTTCTAAATATTTTTAATATTCTTATGCCGATTTGAATAACATTTCGTACATTTATTTAAAGTAATAAGTTGCTCATTAACCCTTAACCAGATTGTTATTATAGGTTCCAGTGGCGTCTTAATGAGTACTGCAACTTATATTATTGAGAATAAAATAATACACCACTGACTATTTTTGACGTTTTTACATTTTTTTATAATTAGGCAATTAATACTACAACTTTTAATTTTCTGAATTTTTTTTAACCTTCGTTTTTGAGAAAAATTTTAAAGCTACTTTAATTTCTTCTAAAGAGTAACCATGGACAACATGATATAAAAAACAAAAATTAAAATAACATTTTTTAATTTAGATTTTATTTTATGCTGTTTAGGGCTACTTTTAGAATGACTTAAAGTGGCTTTTTACATGCTTGTTACAAAAACAATGTAATAGATTAAAAGTTGTATTTTATTTGCCTAATTATAAAAAAATAACAAAACGTCAAAAAAAAGTCAGTGGGAGTATTTTTTTCTCACTAATATAAGTTGCGGTGCTCACTGAAACGCCACTGGACCCAATAATAACAATCTGGTTAGAGCTAAATAAGCGCCTTATTACTTTAAATTAATGTATTAAATATTATACAAATTGGCCTAAGCATATTGAAATATTTAGAAAAAACTGATTCTTTCTTTAATTTTAACGCCCTGTATCTCAGTAAGGAACCAACTCCAGACATATGTTTATAGGAACTTTTCATAAAATAACATAAGGAATCCCACCTCAAAGTTTCGTACCGTTGTTAGAAAACCCTGTATCTTGCAAACGGGGAATTTTCAGACCCATGTTTATATGAACACTTTTTTTATATCTTTAATTCTGTAACACCTTGTATAAAATGTTTATTATGAATTAATTGATGATAATATCACATAATGTAATACATATAGATTAACTCGGATTATAATTATTATATTGGTAGAGTCTATCTTTATTACATTGGTTAGTCATTTTCGAGGAAATTTTAACGAGTTTTTACTTTTAAACCAAATTAAACTTTAGTTTTTTTTACTGATATTAGCATATTAATAATTTTTTTAATAGTTATTATTTTTATATTACAAATAAAGCTGACAGAGTTATGTCTTGTTAGAGTCCCAAACCATGTCGCCGCCTTGTTGTATTGCCATGGCAAAAGCGTTGTATAAACAGATTTTATATATATATATATATATATATATATATATATATACATATATATATATATATATATATATATATATATATATATATATATATATATATATATATATATATAAAAGAAATCTGCATCCGCAGAGAAGCGAACCCGGGCCGGCCGCATGACAGGCAGAACATTCTACCACTAGACCAGCGCTTATACAAGTAGTTACAAACTTTACGTCTTTATAATATTAATATAGATTAATATATGTCATTCTTTTTCTCTGAAATTTTTGTTTAATCATTTTAAAATAGAGCCTATAACACTCCTGAATAGTGTAGGTTTTTAAATGAGCAAGAGTTTTTATGATCGGTTCCAGTATTTTCGAAGATTAGCGGCTACAAACAAACAAAGTTACAAACTTTACTTCTTTATAATATAAGTATAGATCAAGGTTAGTTCATATTTATAGGGTTGCGATATATCCTCAACTTTTAGGCGGTTCAAGGTCGGGGACGCAAGGAAGGACACTCCACGGAGAAAAGTTGGCAAGACTGAGTAAAATCAAAGCTGATGATCAATCCAGTGGCGTCTACAATTTGCGCATTTCATTTTCCATTGTTTAGGAAGTGATATTTGTTGAAAGATGTAATTCCAAATGTTTTTTATTTAAAGTAAAAGAATTTACAACTTAATAACAATTAAAAACTGTTGTGTAAACGGTTGTTCTACTAATACAATAAACTGTATGTCTCCGGCACTGAACAACATGGCCGAAAAATGGGAGATGTGACGTCATAACACGTCAAAGCAATATGGCCGAATGTCGTGACCTTATATAGACCGACTTTGAGTATAGATATGTCCATTGCTTTAATTATTATATTAATGTGGGATTTAAGGGTATATGCATTTAATTTGTTACCGGACGTGTATGATTGTTTACCGCGTCCCTTTAGCAGCTTCACTAAGCAAACAAAAAGTTAAAAGCTGTATAAACACTTTCAAAAGTTTTAAGAATTTAATAAAGTAGAAAGCTTATAAAAGTTTCTTAAATTTCAAACAGATTTTTGTTTTTCAGACTAAACAACTTAGCTAATAGGAAATTTAAATTAATTAATCCGAAAACCCCTTTTTCGTGTTTTATCTTAGCTCGGCAGCAGCTTATTTGCTGAGCTTCTATACATGTTCTTTTAAGGATTTTCCATCCGCGGCTTCAGCTTAAATTCAACTCAGAATTAAGATTAAAATCTCAAGAAACAGAGAATCCGCCTCATGGTAAGTACCGAATGATGTAAGCTGTCTAGGTTTTGGTGGAAGTAAAATCATGTCAATCTAAGACTGAAAACTACACGGAGGAGTGGTTTAGCTTAACTAATTTTTGGCAGGTTACAATATTTTAAAGTAAAAATTTTCTACTAGAGTGTTTTGAAATAAGATATTCATTACTAAGGGTGAAAGTTCAAATAAACCTATGCATTAAGGGGTATTGTCTGAGGCAATAGTTATTTTTCTACTACTGTATAAATAAGAAAACTTTGTGGTCCTAGCAACGCGAATGATAACGAAAGAGAACCTTCGTGTTGCTAAGCGTTGCTAGCTACGAAAGTAATATTTTCAGCGCCTGGACAAAAAGTAAGAGTAAAAGAAAAGAAAATATGTTTGTGGGAAATATTAGGATTTATTTATAAAAGGAACTAATTTATGACAAAATATTTTAAAAAACAAGGTTAGGTATTGACATTAAAAGTAATTGTGCAATTTGAGCAATTAGCAAAAGAAATTGGAGGAATAATACGGATGTCTTCAAGCTTCAAAAACTTCGCAATTTCTTTAGGTACATTTGAAATAGTGTGCTTTCCAATTACTTGATTAACACATTTAGCTCTTTCATAACGATACAATAAGCGCTCATCTAGAACATTCCTTGGTCTCAGCTTAATATATTCCTGTAGAAATCTGACATAAGGAACTGAGCCTTCATCGTTGGTTACTACAAAGTTTCTTTTAACTTTATTTTTAGACTCCACTATTTTTACTATAGTCACGTCATTTCTTATTTCTACATCACTTAGCTTCATTCTGTATATTTCGTCTGTCCGGCATGTCCCAGCCACTCCCATAATGGCTATTAATTTCATTGCTAAGTAACTTTGATCAGGCGCGTTAAATAAAAACTTTATGATTTCTTCTTTTTAAATTTTCTTGAATTTTTTGCCTCATGACCATCGTTTTTCCTTTTAATAAAAGCAACTAGTTTCTTGAACTCCGAAATATCTTGATTTTTGTTTACGGAAATTGTTAACTTGAGCATGGAATATACAGACCAGAGGGTTGGTGGTGATAAAGACTCGGATTTTCTTGAAAATACGCCAACATCACATTCTCGTCAATCCGCCCCACATTTTTGTAGCAAGCCATTCAGAAAACGATTTATATGTTTGATGGTACCTCTCTTTAGATTTGTCTGGCAGAAGTGAGGCACACGCAAGGTCAGCTGCCTTTTGGATGCCATTTTCATATTCATTTAACATTTTAAAATGGGAATGGATTTATACTAAATTAACAATAATTCAATATCTGACAAGTGCTGATGACAGACAATGTCAACAATAAAAATGTGTTGCTATGGATTAATTTTTAACAGGTAAAATTTCAAAATCTCTGATATTTCTATTAAAACATGATGTTAATGATTATTAAATTATGCGATACATGGAACAGTAGCAGAAAAAATATAATACATTACACGATGCGAAAGGCCTTTCAAGTGTACGGAGGTTTTAAATAGCCTCGGCTTCGTCTCGGCCATTTAAAAACCACCTCACACCAAAAAGTAAACTTTCGCATCAACTATTACATTATGAGGAAGGAAAGTGCCACTTTTCCTCTCGGGCATGGTTTGATGTACAGGGTTTTCATTTACATTTTACCACTTAGTTTTAACTATAACCAAGAAGAATAGAAAAAAAAACGTCCAACGTATAAAAGTTTCATACGTTTTCATCTATTATCTTTTGAACTAAAAAAGAAACAAGTTAACATCAAAAACTCAAGAAAATGAAGAAGTAACCTTTTTAAATGGGTAACACTGTATATTATGTTATCAGTATTATTAAATCTTTTGCCAAATAAGTCTTGCAAACGATATGAAAAAAATATCAGGTGTTTATAAGCAATGGATGGAAAAAAAACTATTATTAATTTTAGGCGTTCAACCAATTATAGCCGCGGTAATAATTGGTGACAACTTTGACGTATAATCCATTGTTTAAACGTCAACATAACCTATTGGTAAATACCGTTTTAGAATTGGTTCTTCGCCTAAAATTGATGTAGGTATGTCAAAAGAATTACCAGATCCGTCCTTGTATATTTTTAAAGAGAGCAGAAGCTCTAATAGCGCAATTCGTGGCGGTGAGATGGTGAATTTGATGATCGATGATGTAAAAAAATATATATAAAAGCGAAAAAAAAAAAGTAAGCCGGCTGGTAGAGAAAAAAAAGTTTACTTTTCCTTCCCGGAAAGGAAAACTGCCGTTTTTCTCCTTCATGCGGAGGAGAAAAGTTCTTTTTCAATGAAGGTGGTAATAATGTAGCCTGCAGCCCCCTCCGGAATATGCCTATGAGAGGAAGATTTTTTCTTCTCTATTAATAGCACAATCGGTAAGATCGATGCTATGATCGATAGAACTGGACCATGACTAGGCATGATATTGTTGTCAAAAATAAAAATTCAGTCCCCAGTGGCGCAATTGGTTAGCGCACGGTACTTATAAGACAGTAGTCGTGAGCGATGCCGGGGTTGTGAGTTCGAGCCTCACCTGGGGAATAATTTTTTTAAACTTTAACATATTGCTTAAATTATTTATTAAACATAAGCACGTCTAATAAACTTTTAAGTACCAATTGCAACAAAATAGCATAATGTTTTTAGATGTCTCCACCAAACAAAAAGGACTCCGCACAAACTTAAGTTGTAACCAAAGTCGGTCTATATAGGGTCGCGACATTCGGCCATATTGCTTTGACGTGTTATGACGTCACATCTCCCATTTTTCGGCCATGTTGTTCAGTGCCGGAGATATACAGTTTATTGTACTAGTAGAACAACCGTTTACACAACAGTTTTTAATTATTAATAAGTTGTAAATTCTTTTACTTTAAATAAAAAACATTTGGAATTACATCTTTCAACAAATATTACTTCCAAAACAATGCAAAATGAAATGCGCAAATTCCAGACGCCACTGGATTGATCATCAGCTTTGATTTTACCCAGTCTTGCCAACTTTCTCCGTGGAGTGCCTTTCCTTGCGTCCCCGACCTCGAACCGCCTAAAAGTTGAGGATATGTCGCAACCTTATAAATATAAACTAACCTTAAGTTGTAACATCGCTTAAATACACCGTAAAGTAAGTTACGATATTTTTAGAGATATTAATCTCAATTTTTATATAAAGATATCTCTCAGCATGATGATGAAACTAACCCCCAAAATCAAACCCAGAAGAAGAATTCCTGACTCAAATTTATTATAATAAAAAATTATTTTATTATCCCAACCCTAAAACATCCCAGCAAACACTATTTGCCGGCAATATACATTTTTCATATTGGCATTGATGGTAAAGCATTGGCAATTGGTGGCAATATTATGCCAACATCTAATACGCATTAAAAGTTAACCCTAAATAAACACTCAATTGCCAATAAATTTTACATGCAGGCGAATTGCCGGCAAGCATACAAAAATGGCGGCATACCAATCCTGATTAAATAAAGCATGCCTTTTTTCTTGCAGGCAAATAAATATTGGATTTTTGAAGGCAAACCTTCAACGCATATTTATACTTTTCAAACCATATTATTAACATTGGTATTTAACTAACATTCGAGCAATTTCTTTGATCTGTTTTATTTATAATGGCGGCTAAACAACATTATTTTATGTATTTTTACATAATTTAAAGGAAATGGCCTTTTCCTAACATTTTATTGATACAAATCATGCAAATAAAAAATTAAGTCAAACAAAATGTTTATTATGTATTTTTGAGAGAATAAAAATAAAATGATGGTAAAATTAGCTAGGTTAATTTCGACGATTTCGACCGAAGGTGATAAATTGAAATTTCCCGCTTAGCCGAAATACAAGATTTGACAATTTGACAGATGAGGCAACCTTGCTTTTGTTTGGCCGCTTTGTGCAATTGTTTTCTACGTGGTTTTCTAGCTTTTTAATTTCTTTTTAAAGAAAAGAGTTTTTAGTAGACATAATTAAGTGTATTCATTACCTAATTAGTGTGTGTTGTGTAATTAATTGGTGATGGCTAGTCAAGAAGGCGGGTTATTCAAGTAGACTGTTAGGAGCTGTAAACATTTAGTTTAAAACCTTTTAAATTTGTAGTTCCCTAAAAAATTATATGAAATCAGGGAGTTGCCTTATTAAAAGTTTTAAAGACGAGTTAATAAAAAAATTATATATATTTAATAGTTTTTTTTTGACATTTAACTCCTTTAAAATATTTCTCCCTATGTTTTGGATCTGAAAATTGAGTGTAAGTGTCCCTTAAATACTTACTATTTTAAAGTGTTTTCTTTTGATTTACTATCTTTTTTAAATTTTATTACATACTTTTTATTTTTTTTTTGGTTTATTGTTACGGTATAAAAATTTATATTATGTAATTTTTTTATTGATAAAGTTTTTCTGCCTTTTTTTCTCATTTTTTTCGATTACAAAATTCTAAATATGTTATTTAACTTTTGGGACATTCAACTTATAAAACTTGCAATACTTATTTAATGATAAATGCCATTATCCTAAACGTATTTTTTTGCCAATAACTTATTAATGATGGATGCCATCATCCTAAACGCATTTTTTTGCCACTAACTTATAAATGATGGATGTCATCACTTCATCTGCAACACGTGGCCTAATAACGGCCAATTGCCCACTTTCGCTTTTTTTTGATACCTTTTTGCCAATGCCTTGCCATTAAAGAGTGTTGGCAATGCCAGTAAATTAAATGTACAACGCCGGCAAAAAATGTTATATGGGATAAA
>JACEGR010011447.1:0-14896 GCA_014170235.1 Listronotus bonariensis | reverse complement strand
TTTTTTAAATCTTTGGACAATCCACGAAGGTTGAAAGCCTAAATACTAACGTACCGTGGGTGTCTTAAGCAGGGTAAGAGGAAGTTTGTTAACACGGGACTTAAAAACTTGAAGATTTGGGGGAAGGAAAGACCTCCGCTGGCAGTAGGTTCCACAGTCTAGAATCTCTAGGGATAAAAAACGAACGAAATGGGAAGTTCGGGGCCTGTCCAATTGAACCGTATAGGGATGCATACGCGCGGCACCACGAGTTTCTCTGTTGGGAGCTGCAAGAGGAGGGACTATACTGGATAATTCGTCGGAACAGAAGCCGTAAAAGTATCTATAGAAGAGCGATAGATCTCCCACAGCTCGACGATGGGCAAGAGAAGGAAGTCTTTGAGTAAGTAAAGGATCATTAATAAGACGAACAGCCCTTCTTTGAATGGCATCAAGAATGCTGAGGGTTGTAGGGGATGCCATTCCCCAGACATGAGAACAATATTCCAGAGAGGGTCGAATTTGGGACACATACAAAGTGTATAAATTGGAAGGAGAAAAATACTTTTTGGCTCGGAAAATAAATCCAAGCTTTTTGAAGCCGCGGTGGCTATAGATACAATGTGTTTATGCCAGTTAAGGTTATTCTCAAATGTGACGCCCACAAGGTTAAATGTGTCCCCGCTCTGCAAAACCTGGCCACTCATAAGCAAAGGATGAGTGTTTGATGATTTTTTCGCGACAGGGAACATGACTGTTGATTGGATGCATTAAATTGAACGAGATTTTTGGCGCCCCAATTCAATATCAAATTGAGATCCTGTGAAAGAGATATCTGCATCGCCCTGCGTTTGCTTTCCAAGTCGGGTTGAGAGATTGGTTTGGGAACCTGAAAAGTGGAGTGAAGGGTACTATCGTTAGCATAACTATGAATGGGATTGGTTGTGGAAGAAAGAAGATCGTTGATGTGAAGAAGAAACAAAGTTGGTGCTAGTACTGAACCCTGAGGCACTCCAGCATTAATTTCGTGAAAGCTTGAAGAGTGGCCATCAACAATGACTGATATACGTCGATTAGAAAGATAACTGGAAAGCCAAGAGCAGAGTTTGGTTGGAAGACCGTAGGAGGGAAGTTTATTAAGAAGTGCGCCATGCCAGACTTGGTCGAAAGCTTTCGATATATCAAGAGCAACGATCTGGGACTCACCTAGAAACTCAAGAGACTTGTTCCAGTTATGTGAAACGAAGGAAAGAAGATCTCTTGTGACGAAATCCGTATTGCCTGTCATGTAAAATTTTATGTTTTTCTAAATACCTAAGAATTTGCGAGTTAATGGATTTCTCCATTACTTTACAAAGCATTGAGAAAAGTGAAATGGGTCTATGGTTGGATGGAAGAGATTTAAATCCTTTTTTGGGAATAGGCTGGACACGTGCAGCTCTCCAGCTATCTGGAAAAATACCCGTGTCATAAGAAATTCGAAAGAGCCTGGTTAAAATAGGTGCAAATCTTTAAAATAATGGCCTAAAAAAACATTAGAATAATTCTTAATAACTTCTCAAAACAAATCTTATTTGTATTAATACATTAATACCCATATTTTGATTAAAAAATATATATTTTTTGCACTTGATTAGTTTCTGCAATAAAATAAAATAATCTCTAAAAGGTGCGAAAAAATTGCTACTACAAATTTCTAAAGCTAAAATATAATGATCTCACCCAACTTAGCTTAGCCAAAAGTGCATAATTTTGAAGATAAAGGGTGTATGTTTTTTTTTATCTTTGGACAAACCACGAAGGCTTAAAGCCTAAATACTAACGTACCGTGGGTGTCTTAAGCGAGGTAAGAGGGAGTTTGTTGACACGGGACTTAAATACTCAAAGATTTGGGGGAGGGAAAGAACTCCGCGGGCAGTAAGTTCCACAACCTAGAAACTCTAGGGATAAAAGAACGAACAAAGTGGGAAGTTCGGGGCCTGTCCAGTTGGACCGTATAGGGATGCATACGCGCGGAACCACGAGTTTCTCTGTTGGGAACCGTAAGTGGAGGAACTATACTGGACAATTCTTCAGAGCAGAAGCCATGGAAGTACCTATAAAAAAGCGAAAAATCCCCCACAGCCCGATGATGTGCAAGAGAGGGTAGCCTTTCTGTAAGTGAAGGATCATTAATGAGACGAATAGCTCTTCTTTGAATAGAATCAAGAATGCTTAGGGTTGTGGGGGACGCCATGCCCCAGATATGAGAACAAGATTCCAAGGGAGGTCGGATTTGGGACACATATAAAGTGTATAAATTAGAAGGGGAAAAATTCTTTTGGCTCGAAAGAGAAATCCAAGCTTTTTGAAGCTGCCGTGGCTATAGATACAATGTGTTTATGCCAGTTAAATGTGACTCCCACAAGATTAAAGGTGTCTTTGCTCTGTAAAACTTGGCCGCTCATAAGTAGAGGATAAGTATTTGATGACTCTTTTCGCGACAAGGAACATGATTGTGTTTTGGATGCATTAAAATGGACGACATTTTTAGCGCCCCAATCCAATATTAAATTAAGATCCTGCGAAAGAGATATCTGCAACGCTCTGCGTTTGTTATCCAAGTCAGGTTTAGTAATGGGTTTAGGAACCTGAAAACTGGAGTGAAGGGTACTATCGTCGGCGAAACTATGAATGGAATTAGTTGTGGATGAGAGAAGGTCGTTGATGTGAAGAAGAAACAATGTTGGTGCCAGAACTGAGCCCTGAGGGACTCCAGCATTTACTTGGTGAAAGCTTGAAGAATGGCCGTCCACAATAACTGATATACGACGATCAGATAGATAACTAGAGAGCCAAGTACAGAGTTTAGTTGAAAGACCATAGGAGGGAAGTTTATTAAGAAGTGCGGCATGCCAGACCTGGTCAAAAGCTTTGGATATATCAAGAGCAACGATCTGGGACTCACCTAGAAACTCAAGAGACTTATTCCAGCAGTGTGATACAAAGGAAAGAAGATCTGCTGTAGATCTTTTGTGGCGAAATCCATACTGCCTGTCATGCAAAATTTTGTGTTTTTCTAAGTACTTAAGAATTTGTGAATTAATTAGTTTTTCCATTACTTTACAAAGAATTGAGAGAATTGAAATTGCTCTTTAGTTAGATGGAAGAGATTTAGATCCTTTCTTGGGAATAGGTTGAACACGTGCAGCTTTCCAGCTTTCCGGAAAGACACCAGTGTCGTAAGAAATTCGAAAGAGCCGAGTTAAGATTGGTGCAAGTTCTGGAGCACATTTTTAAAACGATTGCTGGTATGCCATCCAGCCCAGACGATTTCTTGGTGTTAAGGGAAGAAAGGATACGCTTAATGTGTTTTACCTTAAAAATAATATCGGGCATTTTATGATTTTATGAACTGGGGTAACCGCTGGAATTGGATGATTTACGGGAGGGTCATGGGTTGAATTGGCAGCAAATTGTTTAGCAAATAGTTCTGCCTTTCATTTAGCGGTAGAAACAATTTCATCTTCCAAAGCTAGTGGCGGAAAAGAACTGGTACAAAAATTCCTACTTATGATTTTCGCAAAGGACCAGAAAGATTTGCTGCCATTTAAGCAAGAAAGAACTTTGTTTTTAATACGATTGTCGAAGGAGTCTTTGGCTTCAGAAATTGTTTGATTATAGTAGTTTCTTGCTTCAATGCTGGCCTGTCGATTTTTTGGACTAGGATCCTGTAGAAACTTTTTGTGAGCATGAACTTTTAAAATTCTAGCTTTATCACAAGATTTGGAAAACCAGGGTTTGTTATTGGATTGTTTGGGGTTCTTGATTTTAGCTTTTTATAAATAATTAATCTATTAGTAATGGGTGTATTGTCAAAGCATTTAACCAAAGGGGGTTTTAGGAGATGAGAAATTAGAATTTGCTATCAATTTTGTTGTAAACTCTAGTTGGCGCCAACTGCGGTATATTGCACAAAGTACAAACAAAATAACTTTTTTGCCATTCTGTCTGTAATTTTAGATAAAGATTCTTATTCTTCATTATATTTTACATAAAAAGGTATTATTGGTAAAAGTTGATTTAGGCTGCCGTTTTTGAGATAACTGGATTTAAAAAAATCCTTTTGATGTATGGCCAGATCTAAGCTATACAGGGTGTTTTACAATTAGATTCTTATCTCTAGGAGTGTAAATCCTTATAGTATGAAATCCGAATAGACGGCGACCTTCATCCATCTGTTTACCAGATAAAAACTGTTTTATATTAAAGATAGTATTGTGACGTTGGATTTTGAAATACTACTTGACGTTACTTGGACCAATGTACCATATGGAACTATCTTCTTGGGACAATGAGACCGGTGGACAATCCAAACTAACTTTGCATTTTTTTTAAACCAACTTAACTTATTTGACTAACTTAATTTAGTACGGGCATACCCCCCACTAGGAGTAGCCCGTACGGGGCGTAACTAAAACTTTATCTTTATGCTTGACTTCACTAACTACTTCTTATCTAATAATTCCCCTTTTAATTTCTTTCTCTCTTCTTTAAATATCAAATTTTTCAGTGTTTGTTTTGCATTTCTACGCTACCCAGTTTGTTTAATGTTTTTATTTTATTATTATAAAAGTAACCTAGAAAATTGTTTAATTTATACTTTTAAGACCTTGACACCTCACGTATATTTTTATGTAGCAAATTTCCCAATGTTAAGTAAACTAATTAAAATTTATACTTATTTTAAAATTCCCAAATATGTATATTTTTAAAATTCCCAAAATGTATACTTTTTTTATACTAGGTGTTCACAGTATTTAAACAAAGGTATCGCCATAGGGTTAGTTAAAAAGTTTAAAAACAATAACCTCAAAATTTTTGACACATATTTTATAATGGCAACAACAATACTTTTAAATACTATGCTGATTATTAAAATATATATTTTTAAATAATACAGAATGTACCAAAAATGTCTTGTTAAGTTCAAAATTTAAAAATTTGCAACAGCTTTATTTATAAAATCAAGGGAACAAAATGTACTAATATATTAGTACTGTCATGTACAATAAAAAATAAAAATTGACATTATACAGGGTCACTCAAAAATTTTAAAACTCTTTTTTTTAATTGGTCATAGCCTTGACCTAATTTTCGTAGGCAACAATATGGCAATACCTTTGTTGTTTAAATACTATCTTTAATATAAAACACTTTTTATCCGGGAAACAGATGGGTGAAGGTCGCGTCCTATTCGGATCTTAGACTATTAGGTGATTTTAGGAAGAAAAGCTTAAGAAACACAGTTGTAAAAAATTGTTTTAAAAGTTTACTGTATTTCGGGTCAATAAACCAGCCTGTTTTAATAATAAGATGTGTTTGGTGAAGTAAACATACAGGGTTGCCAAAGAACGACGATAAAATTTACCGTCGCTTGACTAATTTCTGCACTTGACGTAATTTTTCTTATAAAATTAAATACACACAGGCGCATGATAGATGACTGATTTTTACACAAAAAAGTGAGTTTACATAATTTAATTGAAAATCCCTGTAAATCACATTTTCGCCAAAAATGGCAATTGGCTGGTTTCTGAAATAAACAATTTAAGAGGATGCCGTAGCACTTTAAATTAGCTAAAACGCGATTCGCTGCCGTTTTTTAAATATTTGTTTTAAGAAAAAGTTGTACATACAAAAGTTTCTTAAAATGATCCAAAGATTATCGGAAAGTTAATTGATTTTTGGTAATGGTAATAATTAACACTTTAAATTTCCCAAAATTACAAAACCGTAAAAATAACCAACTTTCCGATAATCTTTGGATCATTTTAAGAAACTTTTTCAATATACAACTTTTTAACACGCCTTTATTAGCTTGGGTTGTATGTATGTATTTATGTATGTAACGGAATCTTTAAGCTTAATTTTCACCAACTTCCAGCGATTCGATTTCTTTGAAACTTTGCACAGGTATCAAGGACCCATGACAATGCAATAATTTAAAAACAGTATCCCGTTATCCTGATTAGGATCGCCAGGATAAATAAATTCCTTTATAGATTTTCTGTAGGAGAGTAACAGAGAAAGAGCTAGTGTGCGATCTGCGCATGCGTGCAGTTTCGGACATACTCTCAGCATAAGGCTGACAGAAACTTGTTCGGAGTAGTTGCGTTCTGAAACCTCATGCAACAGTGAAGCTTTAAATGAAATGATTAGAGTACGAAATAGTTCGTGAAATATTTCAATATCACATGTCCGCAAAAAACTAATTGATATATCGAACTAAAAATGTAAATAAATAATAGTTTAAAAAAACTAAAAACACGCTTTTATATGCAACCGAACTAAAAATTAGAAAATAATTTTTTTTATTACAAAGAGTTTGTATTACAGTAATAAAAGGTCAAACAATGAATCATAATTATATACCTCAAAATAGAATTATAATAAAATTTAAGATAATAACAGAATAATTCATCTCAGAATAAAAAGCGTGAGGTGCTTAATATATTAAATGTTATAATTATTTCATTTGTAAATATCTATGAGGGAAAAGTTATGAAAAAATAGTAAAATGCACCCCACGCTTTTTTACTGTGAAGTGAATTATTCTGTTATTATCTTAAATTTTATTATAATTCTATTTTGAGGTATATAATTATGATTCATTGTTTGACCTTTATTACTGTAATACAAACTCTTTGTAATAAAAAAATTATTTTCTAATTTTTAGTTCGGTTGCATATAAAAGCGTGTTTTTTTTAGTTTCATTATTTATTCACAAATATTTAAAAAACGGCAGCGAATCGCGTTTTAGCTCATTTAACGTGCTACGGCATCCCCTTAAATATGATAATTTGCTTATTTCAATAGAATCCATAAATTCAGACTTTTGTTTTATCAGTGAGATTTTTGATCTGATGGGATCTCTACATTCTCTAAAATTTGCTGCCTTTACTAGTTAAATAAAAGTATTTTTTTTTAAATTTTGATATTGGTCTATATATGCAGATGTAATACCTCCTGATAAGATTAAAAATGTTGGACATGTGTCAGTAAAATCATAAATGTTTGCATTCTCTTTGCAGAAATAAGCCTCGAAAGGTATCGAACGAGAGTCTTACAAAAAGATCCAGCTCGGTACCAAACTTCCTAGCAGCCAAAGACAATAACTCAAACGATCACCATCAAAATGCCAAAAAGTTTCGAAGACAACAATGACAATGTTTTCGTGGAACCAACAAGCACCGTGATTCCAGCAAGTAGTAGAAAGAGATTTCAAGGTGGGTATCCTTAGTTACTTATAAAAAAAAATATGTATTTCATTGAATTAAAAGAAAAAATTATTGTTAATTTGAAGAATCAAGATAGCCAGAAAATTTATGATAAGACAAGAAGACTTTAAATGATTTTTACAGATAGATATTAATGATTTTGTGTCAAGTATTCTAGGGTGTTCATTTAAAACTTTCCACTCAAGTTATCTTCGAAACGAGACAGATTTGAGAAAATCGCCGAAACATGTCAAGATATTTATTGAGAGGGAACGTTTTCTACAAAAATTGGACGTCGCCCTTTAACCCTTAACCACCAGCCACCACCCCAAAATTCTTAAATGAGGAAGGCGGAAGTCAATATCTTCACCTATTACAAAATGGCGGTACTTTAAAATTACCTAAATACCTGATTTGGATGGTCATATTTCGAAACTAATAAAGTTAGATGTACCTAATGTGGTGTTTTCTTAAAACTCTTTTAAAGGTCTTTTTAATGGTGATACTGGTAGTAATATACAGGGTAGAAGAAAAAGTACATATTTTTTATTTAAGAACCCTGTATATTATTTTACCATTAAAAAGATCTTTAAATGAGCTTTAAGAAAATACCACATTAAGTACATCTAACTTTATTAGTTTCGGAAATATGACCATCCAAATCAGGTATTTAGGTAATTTTTAAAGTACCGCCATTTTGTAATAGGTGACATTGACTTCATATTCTAGGGCTATAAAGTACTCGTCAGGAGCTTTAAAATGATGTGTATCACTCGACCCGCCTTCTCATTTAAGAATTTTGGGGTGGTGGCCCTGGTGGTTATGCGGTTAAAGGGGCGCCGTCCATTTCTTGTAAAAACGTCTCCCTCAATAAATATCTTGACGTGTTTCGGCGATTTTCTCAAATCTGTCTCGTTTCGAAGATAACTTGAGTGGAAAGTTTTTAAATGAACACCCTGTATGTTCATTTTTACAGCGTTTGATTTACCTTATGAGGTATGGAAAAAGATGTTGATTTACTTTTGGCCTCTTACTAAAAGTTATTATTATACAGAGTGTCCCACCGGAATTGCTCTTTGGAAACTTTTGAAAATTTGGTAACAGCATAAAGTCAGTGGGGACATACAACTAAAATATTTTACAGCTCTACCATTACTGGTTAAACCGGAAGTTAATGTTAACTTCCTTATTTTAAATGAAACCCCCATATATTATTTATTTTTTAGATTCTGCGTAAAATTTTAAACATAACTTGTAAATAAATGTTATATACTTAAGTCCAACCGTTTTTGACTTATTTTAAATTTGATATCAAAAATAACGTTTGCAACCCATTACATAACCATCACTGTCTTCTAAACAAAACCTTATTATAATTTGGGGTTGGGTTTCTCCTGGAGAAAGAACTACTTTAGCAGATTGTATTAATATTTTTACAATTAATTAATACAGAGTGGTCAAAAATAATCGTTAAAAATTATAACGACAAAAACCTTAAAAGTAAATTTGCATAAACGGAAACACCTATCCATTTTGACCTTATCCTATTAAGCATCAAAAATAAGGATAATTTGTAGATTCTGTCTATTCCAAAAATTTATAGTTTTTGAAATATTAACAATTTAATATTTATCTATTTTAACAATGCTTTTACATTACTGCTTAGTTTGGCTTCTAGTTGGACTTGACAACAAAATGCGGCGTCACAGCCAACTACCCTGTAAAATGCATTGTTAGAATAGGTAAACATTAAGTCGGTAATATTTAACAAAATATAAAATTTTGGAAATAGACAACCTTAGATTAGATTAGATTAGATTAGATTAGGAGGTGGATTGCATATCCTCTAACACTGCAACCTGCTCAGGTTTATTGTGTGTCCTCCGTCCATAGGTTAGAGCACGCTATCCAAGCCGGTCTGTTTAATCAGACTCCACAAGCTTGAAACTGGCCCCTTGGTATATCTTGCCGCTTTAGGTTTTTCTTCACCCAGCCTTGCAAACCGCAGACGACAAAGGGCTTCGCAGTAGCACCATACGTGTTCTGCGGTTTCTTCCTCCTCCTGGCAGAACCTACATAGGTTTTCTTCTGCCAGGCCCATAGTTTCCAGGTGTTTATTCAGTCTGCAATGACCTGTTAGTTGACCCACTATTATTCTTACTGCCTTCCGGTTATAATTCAGAAGGTCTTTTGTAAATTCTGGCGAGTAAGCCTTGATGAACACTTTCGCCTGACGCTGTCCTGGTGTTCTCCTCCACCAGTCTTGTGATTCCTCATAATCCATGATCTAATGGATGACCTTACCTGGCATGATGGAATACCACAGTAGGGCTCAGGACCTACCATTGTCCTACCAGCCCCTCCTTTGCCAATTTATCAGCTTCTTCATTGCCTTCGTGGCCTTCGTGTCCTGGTACCCAGGCAATGGTTAGCTTGTTTGACGCACCCACCTCTTCCAGGGCAATTACGCAGTCCCGCACCAGCTTGGAGCTGATTTTGCATGAACTGAGTGCCCTGATGGCTGCCTGGCTGTCCGAATAGATTACTATGGTTTTATCCTCATAGCTCCTTCTGATGATTTCCCTAGCGCATTGTTCTATGGCTACAATTTCGGCCTGGAACACAGTAGGGTGTTGTCCGAGACCCAAGTTTATTTTCGTCCTTGGTAGACAACTTTATACTAACTTACCCTTATTTTTAATGCTTAACAGGATAAGGTAATTAAAGATAGGGGTTTCCATTTGAAAAAAATACTTTTGAGGTTTTTATCGTTATAATATTAAACGATTATTTTTAAACACTCTGTATTTATTAATTGTAAAATATCAATACAGTCTGCTAAAGTAGTTCTTTCTCTACGAAAAACCCAACCCCAACTCATATTAAAGGCTTTTGTTTAGAAAGAATTGATGGTTATGTAATGGCTTGCAAAACGTCATATTTGACATAAAATTTAAAATAGGTCAAAAACGGTTGGACTTAGGTATAGAACATTAAACATAAACTATGTTTAGAAGTTTACGCAGAATCTAAAGAATAAATAATATATAGGGTGTTCCATTTAAAATAAGGAAGTTGACAATAACTTTCGGTATAACCGGAAGTGGTAGAGCTCTCAAAATATTTTAGTTCAATGTCCCCACTGACTTAATAATGTTACCAAATTTTCTAAATTTTCCAAAGCGTAATTTTCGAGAAATCAATCGCGGCAGTTCCCGGTGGGGCACCCTGTAATGGATTTGTGAAGTTTTTTAATAAATTTAATGTGGTTATCGATGTTGCGGAACGTGAGGTAGCGTTGATCGAACATTACAATAAGTGTTTTACATAAAATGAAGAACAATTACAATACATAACTTGTTATGCGAATATATAAAAAAATCATAATTTTAACAATGTCACAAAGTTAAGAAAGAAATTTTAGTCGAAAAATAAAATAATTTGAATTTATTGAAAAATTAAGATATAATAGTATTAGAAATTTCACACTTAAATAAGAGCATCTGTGACACCTAATAGAATACAAAAATTTTGAAAAATTTGACACAATTTTTTTATAAACTTTATTGAAAATATTGTTAATTAAATCATTTCGAAACGCGTCGGTTACCACAAAAATACAAAAGATCTTTTGTATAGCGTTTAATTTTGTACAAGAAAATGATTTAGTCAAGCTTTTTAATGAACTATTAAAGAGTTAAAAAATTCTAAATTCCAACTTTCCCATGTTAAGTATATGGAAAACTTAAATCTATCATGCGTCACCTCGTAATATTAATACTAAGGGCTGTGGCTTACAGGTAATATCTTTTCATAATTTTCAACCATATTTTCGATATAATTGAGAAAAAAGAAAAGAAGTCGATTTTGTTATCAGTCTACTGTATACACTGCTAGTTTTAGGTGAAAAGTAAGACTCGTCAAAATTTTTTTATGAATATATAATTTTTGCTAACCAATGACAAATCTCATTACTTTTAACCAATGCAACATATTTAAATACAGTAGAAACTCGATCAATTAAAGCTAGGGCTGATCCGGATTAACAGAAAATCTGGATTATCGCATCTTGCTTTTATACAGATATGTATGTACATTAAAAAAAACTCTTAAAATAAATATACTTTATTCTCAAAATCTCAAAATAAATATAACATAAACAAGAATAAGTATCTATAATATATGTAGGTAAACCTACATACCACATATGTACAGGGTGTGCCAAATTAAACTTGCACACTTTTTAAGTAACACACTTTTTGTCTGTTGCGCCTATCTTTTTATTTTTAAAACTCTAAGAGGTAGATATGTTTTCTCTAGGTTTGCTAATTTTGGTCGAATAGATTTAGTCAGGACCGGACTTACGGGACTTTTTCCAAATGATGCATTTAACCTCATGGCAAAAGAAATCGGGTTTAGCTACAATTGAGCTAATACCGTCTTTCTTGTGAGACAAACTATGGGAAATGATTCAGTAAAAGAATCTGTCAATAATTTGAGGATACAGGAATTATGAATATTCTTGATAAATGATGCGCCCCAAAAATGCATGCATTTCTCTCGATTTTAACAGGAACTTGTTTTAGTGTGCTTGAAAAATTAAAAATGTGAGGTCACCATGGTTCCTAAGTTGGATGCTGACACAACTTAACAGTAAATTAATTTAAAATAAACGTATTAGCCTAATTGTAGATAAATTCGATTTATTTTTGCAACAAAGTTAAATGCATTATTTTGAAAAAGTGCCGTAAGTCCGGACCTGACTAAATCTATTTGACCAAAATTGACAAACCTAGAGAAAACATATTTACCTAGTAGCCCTGCATAAAAATAAAAGATAGGCGCAACAGATAAAAAGTTATCATTAGTTAACAAGTGTGCGAGTTTAATACTAGGTACATTCTGAGATCTTACTTCTTTTTTTAAGTGTTATACTTTAAGCATGCTTAACAACAGCTTTCTTTTGTATATTTTTTGGCGCAAGGACATCTCCAATGTCAAGATTATTTTCTTCAGCCCATTTGCATTTTTTCTTCTGTTACCTTGTATGTAGCAAATTTTAATTGACAAATAATCTTTTAATTGCCATGCAGAACAATTCTTACGAAGTATAGCTTTTGTGTAGAAACCATAAGAGATTTCACTGTTTTACTTAGATGGTACATACAGGGTAGCAAAAAAGTTACGATGTTAGAGAAATTCAAGATTTCAAGGTGGCGCCTCAGAAATCGCCATATACAGTGTGTTTACTTAAGTTGGCGGCATATGGGAAACTTTTTTATTATTAATTTTGCGAAAAAAGTTATTCTTTATAAAAAGTTCTACATGATCCCAAAACCTAAATTTCAATCATCAGATATTAAACTGTGTCAAGTCATGTATGAGGTTTGGCCAAAAATGTAATTTTTGCTCAAGAGTAAAGTACCTGTATTTTTGATAATATCGCATATTGTTATAGAGAAAATATGTTTACAATTAAAAATTACTCCAAATGTGCAATTTTTTTTCATTTCCAAAATAAAAATGTTTTGCTTTTTTTGTCTGAGATTAATAATAAAAAAGTTTCCCATATGCCCCAACTTAAGTAGACACACTGTATTTCCGTCAAATATATTTTTGATCATCCTATATAAAAATATTAAAAGATCTCTTAATTAACATTAAATAAAATAAATAAACATACCAGCATTGTTGTTAATAACTCTCATCAATCTTCCTAGAGAGTTAATGCTCTGCAAACTAATTGTATCTTGTTCTATAACTCGAAAAGGATGAGAAGGCTTGTTGGAAGTCGCATAGACACCTTCGACTGATGATGTTTGGCTGTGTGGAGGAGAAACGTTTCCACAGCCTTCTTCGTCGTCATTCTGGAAGCTTTTGGCGAAGTTCTGAAAATGTCCAATATTAGTAATTACAGTAGAGACTCGATAATCTGGAGAACGGTAATCCGAATATTTTGCCAGTCCGGATTAACGACTAGCTTAAATTATGTACCTTGTAATCCGGATCGCATGATTCGATAATTCGGATTTGCGATGGTTACATGGTTTCTAACTTGTCTGAACTCGTTGGAAAGTAGCAATACAACGGTTCGTAAGTGTAATTTTATAATAGTTCAGGAGATCAAACGAAGCAAACCTGTCTGAGAATTCTTGAACCCGATGGTACATGGTGTCCCATTTTGGTTGCAACTGCGGGGTATCTCAGTTATTATTAAAAATAGAACTTGCGGTCTTTGCAAACCTGAACTACTTTTTGATGAAACGAAAGATGCTATAAACAAAGTCGTCAGAGCCGTTGTAGTTTCTGAGCTGCAGGGTGATTTTAAAAATTTTGCTTTTTCAGATACGTACTCGGTTGGACAAACTATCAAAGGTAAAAACGAATTTTTATATAACTTTTTAGGTGAAATACAGTGGCCTAGTCAGATTTTTCTAAATTATAACTAATTATTGACCAATCTTGATTTTTTTTTATGGAAACCCTGTATATTTGTCAAAAAATTAATTTACCTTTTTAAAAGCTTGTCAGAAATATATAGAACTATTGTTTTTTTTATAAACAAGAACAAAATTCCCATTGTTTATAACTATTCAGATCCAAAATTTTGCAGTGTGCCATGAAAAGAAATTAGTTAATCAGTATTTTTTTTATTGACTTGATTACTTTAGTTTTGCTTACCTTACAAATTTTAAAATTGAATTTGCCATTTTTTTCTTTTATTACATCTAGGTACTTTCTTGAGCGGACTTATTAATTAGTAAATAGTTGAGATAAAATAATTTTCGTATTTTATTGTTAGCATAATATTTTTAGTTTATTCTTGATTGAGAAAATGTAATGTAAAACAAAAATGTATAGCAATATGCAGTTGCGGCTCGTAACATTTTACAGTGGAGGGCACAAGCAAAAAGAAATAATAATAAATGGATTCAAAGCTTACCCTCTATTTAAAAGAAAGTTTATTTGCCTATTTTTCAGTAGGTACTTCTTTACTTATCGGAGACCACGCGAATTTTGATGTTTTTTGGGTATAGGTACGGGGTTTTTAGGCGCTACTTACGAGCCTAAAAGAATTTTTAGTAGGACATGTTTTGTTTGATATATCTATCACAAAACTTCAATTGGAAACTAAACTAAATTCACCATATTCCTTTTAAATCCTTAAAAACCCAACTTTCTACTTATTCATCCATTGCACCCACCTGGTGATCCTATCTTGGGCTCATGACTCGAAATTAAAAGATAGTTTGTTGAAAATTTAAGTTTATTGTACTTATTTTTATAAAAAAATATACATATGACAAAGTGCAAATAAAATAACTTTCCATTTGTGCACACTTAATAGACCACCCGGTATAATCTAAAAAAAGAAACAATAAAAGAACCCTTAAACTTTTTTCTTTAGTATAAAAGGCATAATTGAGCTATTTTATCAGAAATTATTATTAGGAATTATTGAAGAACTACTGGAGAATTTTGGAGAATTCTTGGAAAAAGGAATAATTTCTTTTTTAAATTGGCCGGTGGTTCCCGCTAGGCATAGGAGCGGCCAATTTTAATTTGCACATGGGCGGCCGCTGGTCCAGGATCGGCTCTGCCCATGAGCATAAAAATCTGCTAACGATAGATTAAATGTGTGCTCAAAATAGTTTTTC
>JACEGR010011446.1:0-14898 GCA_014170235.1 Listronotus bonariensis | reverse complement strand
CGACCAACTTGTGGCTCTTAACAGAGAAACTCATGGTGCCGCACGTATATGTATGCATCCTTATGCGGTCCAACCGGACCTGGAAGGTGTTAGAAATACTTCTTAAAATATCGACAAAATGACTCTACGACAATACCATATTTTTTTATTGGGCCAACTAAATATTGCATTAAAGTTAATAAATAATAATTTAAACAATAATTACATTTTTTTGTTTGTTTAAATTGGTGTTATTGTTTGAACGATTTTATTCTCACACAATATCAATACATTGGTGTTATCGTTCCACTATTTTAAAAATAAAATTTTAAGAAATCTGCTGATAAATTTTATTTCTATAAATATTTTTAAAAACTAAAATCGGAATAAAGTACAATTTAATAAAAAAATGCTATTTTTTACGTAGATTATGTCTTTTAATCAATAAATAGTTTTAAGTTAACCGTACCACCCAGTAAAATTAACTCAAGTTAATCAAGAAAAAAAAATTTAATAATAATTAACACACATTTTTAAATACTTAAAAAAATTATTTTCCAAAAGCCTACTTGCTCTAACAAAATACTCTACAAACAAAGTACTCTCTGTTGCATTTTACCCCACTTTTTACACAAGGCAGCAGTGCTATTGAAGACTAAACTTAAGCGACTTGGCAACGTTGCAGCAAATTTAGAGCATAATGACATTTCATAATCAAGTTTTGCTTTCTGTTGTGGTAGTTAATATTCTATTTTTGAAAGAATTTTCATGATTTATGAGATAAATGTAATAAAAAATAAGAAAATAGTTAGTCTACAACTAGTGTTAATCGTTTAAGCGGTTGCCATCATAGATTTCTGTTAAAAATTCAGCAATGAAGCAAAACGTGCAAAGGCAGTTTTGGTTTATCTGCAGTTCAAGTCTAAATAACGAAGAACTTACGCTTTATGGCTATATATAAAGTTTCTCGAAACACTGACTATTATCCTGCTTTGTGTTATTTAGGTTGTCAGACAATGATGCCTAATATGTTTCGTGAAATTTAATAACTAATCAGGTAATTTATGTAAATATTCTTCGCCAAATTGAATTCTAGATACCCATTTTTATCAGCTGTTTGACCGAATTTCAACACTGTGCTTCTTAATTTGAATTCTCAATCACGGAGGTTATAGAAATAGTTGCTATCTCTGAAGTATGCCTTATATCCTTAGACGGTCCAACTGGATAGGCCCACTTTGTTTGTTCTTTTATAACTAGAGTTTAGAGTTTCTAGAATATGGAGCTTGCTGCTCGCCTTTAAAGCTTTAAGTATTTGAGATCTGTGTTCACAAACTTCTTACTACCCACGGTACGTTAGTATTTAGGCTTTTAGCCCTCGGGAATCAAAAATCCTTTAGATTATCATAAGGGACCTTAAATAAATGTAAACCTTAAACCACACCCTGCTGCATACGGTATTTGTTGGCGGGAATCAATTTGATTACTTACTCGTATTGGGCTTCGCTTATAGATATTTGCAAAGGAGCGGCAATTTCCCGTAGCAAATTCCGATAAAACAAACAAAATTAAAAGAAAAAAATTATCGCGAAAAAAAAGAAATTTAAGCTTTCTTAGCTTTTTCCAATAAATTAGAAATAAATATAAAACCAGACGAAGTTAAATTTTTATTAGAAACAATAAAATATTGCAAACCTTCTTCAGATTTTATTATAACTTACTAAAATAAAAATAGTTATGTCCCTCTTAAACTTTTGACTTTATTAGAAACAATAAAAAAATTATAATCTTTCTTTTTAATTTTGATTTACCTAAATAAAATAAATAAAATATTGTCCTATTAAGTCTTTAACCTAAAAACTTTAAGTGTCACACAACATTTAATATACCAGTTGTCCATGAAATTACTAGTAAGCCTATTGACTTCTTTCAAGGTGTTTTTTTTTTATTTTTGGACAAACCACGAAGGCTAAAAGTCTAAATACTAACGTACCGTGGGTGTCTTAAGCGAGGTAAGAGGGAGTTTGTTAACACAGGACTTAAATACTTGAAGATTTGGGGGAAGGAAAGAGGAAAGACCTCCGCGGGCAGCAGGTTCCACAATCTAGAAACTCTAGGGATAAAAGAACGAACAAAGTGAGAAGTTCGGAACCTGTCCAGTTGGACCGATATAGGGATGCATACGCGCGGAACCACGAGTTTCTCTGTTGGGAACCGTGAGTGGAGGAACTATACTGGACAATTCTTCAGAGCAGAAGCCATGAAAATACCTATAAAAAAGCGATAAATCCCCCACAGCCCGACGATGGGCAAGAGAGGGAAGCCTTTCTGTATGAAAAATACTTTTGGCTCGGAAGAGAAATCCAAGCTTTTTGAAGCTGTCGTGGCTATAGATACAAATGTGTTTATGCCAGTTAAGGTTACTTTCAAATGTGACGCCCACAAGATTGAAGTTGTCTTTGCTCTGTAAAACTTGGTCGCTCATAAGTAGAGGATGAGCATTTGATGACTCTTTTCGCGACAAGGAACATGATTGGGTTTTGGATGCATTAAAATGAACGAGATTTTTGGCGCCCCAATCCAATATTAAATAATTAAGATCCTGCGAAAGAGATATCTGCTGCATCGCTCTGCGTTTATTTTCTCAAGTCAGGTTTAGTGATGGGTTTAGGAACCTGAAAACTGGAGTGAAGGGTACTATCGTCGGCGAAACTATGAATGGAATTAGTTGTGGATGAGAGAAGGTTGTTGATGTGAAGAAGAAACAATGTTGGTGCCAGAACTGAGCCCTGAGGGACTCCAGCATGCACTTGGTGAAAGGTTGAAGAATGGCCGGTGTTATTCGATTTTATAGTTATTTGCGATGTATAATAACACAAGATCCTTTTAATTTTACAAATTTTATATTGGATTTTCGTTCTAACCGGAAAAGCCCTTAACTTTGCCATTTTATATTAAACACCCTGTATATTTTTCTAAAAATGGATTCTACTGGCAATTTTTAGAAAACGCTTGTGATATACGCTATACCTATTTTATTTTATTTTTTAAGCATTTTAAAATATTATATAGTCGCCATTTTTATCGAATAGTTACAGTCCGGGAGGTAGCAACATAAAAAAACAAGAATTTTAGGATGGCTGAGTTTTTAATATGTTGTTCTCCCTCTCTTTCGAGTAAATCCTCGGCTGTCTGGCTGGCGGTAGCAGTTGCGTTGGCGCCCAGCTGTGACCTTGACATTTAGAGCTGTAATCTTAACATTTGGAGCTGTCACTGATATGTTTAAAAATGCAAACCTTGGTCATATATTAATGTTCCAAGTTTCATCAAAATATACTGAACGATTCAGAAGTTAGAATGCGAAACGACTGTATAATTAGAAATGATAAAAGTGTCTTGTAAAAAAATGGTAATGCAAGAATTTAATATTATTTTAAATATTGTTTTTCAGTATCGTAAAAATGCAATTTTTTGTTTTACCTGAAGTTCCACAGAATTTGCCTTTCGCAACTAAGCAACCAATTTCTTAGATTTTTTTAAATTGTATCCTTTGCATCTCCAAAAATAATGGTTTTTCAATATAGATAGTAAAACATAAAGCTGGGGACTCTTTGTTTGACCTCCGAACAGTGCGGATGTGCGTAGAGGATTACAAAGTTCTTCCCGGAGTGGCGGCTAGAGGTGTCGTACGAACGTTTTTTACCTTCGGGCATCAAGGAAAGATTCACGCTAAATTGACGGCATCTTTCTTCTTGATCAAAGCGCTGTGAGCGAAGATTCCTATAAGCTGATGGTATCCTGTTTGGTGGTGAACACGAGGTATTTCTCAAATGGCGGGAAATAGATGGGCGTGCCATGGAAACTGTCAGTAGTGAAAGTGAAGGTTATACGTAACACCAGTAGCAGATCTTGGTTTGACAGCCGACAATTGATGCATTGCATCGATTGTTGAATTATTTGTTTTCTCTTTGGAATTTCTGGGAGCTACGAGCTCGATTATCCAGATTTTCCGGCGACGAAGCCCTGGAAAGCATAGTCCCGAAGAGGGAGAGTGGTGGATTGGACCTGAAGGGACCAAAACCAAGAAAAAATTAGAGAAGAAATAAAATATTGTTTATTTAGGTTCTATAGTTTTAAAGTTGATTTCTGTGGCACTACAGGCATTACAAGTGGTGATAATTGACATTTTTAAACGTCATTTTCCTAAGAAATGAATAAAGTAGGAGAGCTAGTGAACCCTTTAGGTAACGTTAGACCTCTAAAAGGCTTGACATTTGTATAGTGATGAATTATAACATGCTAAGTACTAAAATCATCACCTGGCAGGCATCAGCCGTGCACATCAACACCCTGTATATTTTTAAATGTTTACAAAAAATATTTTTAAAAAATATATATTATAGTAAGCTTTGAAAAAAAAAAATTGACACGCGTTTTCGATGAGCACAAGTACATGCCAGGCGAACTGAAAGGTGTGGCTAATTTAGATGGCCACATTTCTAAAACTAATAAAGTTAGATGTACCAAATATCGTGTTTTCTTAAAGCTCTCTTAAAGATCTTTTTAACGGTGATAATATACAGGGTGAAAAAAAGCTTTTGTTTTTTAATGAGGCACCCTGTATATTATATAACCATTAAAAGAATCTTAAAAAGCGGTTTAAAAAAATAACACATTAGGTACATCTAACTTTATAAGTTTTGAAAATATGGCTATTCAAATCAGCCACACCTTTCAATTCGCCTGGCAGGTACTTGTGCTCATCGAAAACGCCTATCAATTTTCTTTAAGCCTTACTATGAATGAACTAAATCCTAGAAAATCTCAAACTTACAGCTCCAAGTTTTTTTACATTTATGATTTTTAAAAAATATACAGGATGATGCCTGCAAGTTAATGATTTTCGTATTTAGCATGCTATGACTTATCCCAATGACGTATGGACCAGATTTGTTTACGTTTGAGCTGTTGTCATCAATACATCACAGTAAAAGCGCTAAAATGCTGTTTGCCAAATTTAATTTTTTCACTCTAAACTTACCAACCATAAGTAGTTGTTGGATAAGCCTTCTATATTAAAGAATTTTGTAATATAACTTTTAAATAAACAATACATATATTTTTATCATTTTTAGATATCATAATAAAAAATATGTTTAAATATTATAAGTTATTATCTTTTTTAAAAAAGCAAAATTCTGAAAATATTACTTGTTAATCCTGGCAACGCCTCCCAGGGATTTTTACTCCATTGTAAATAAAACATGAATGAACTTTTCCTAAACGCTTGTGGGTGACGCCTCCTTTGCTTTGTCATTTCTGTTGGTTTCTGTCATTTGACAATTTCGAAAGCCAAATGTGATCAAATAAAGCTTATAAAGCGTTTTTTTTGTGTATTTTTTGGTGTTTGTTGGTAATTAGAAAGTGTTTTTAAAGACAATATGGGTAGGCACTGCTTTGTTTGTAAAAGGGTAGACTATTCATTTCCGCACCTCACTTTTCACAGGTAAATAGAGACCAACGTCGTTGGGTGCATACTTTCGACCAAGGTCAAAAAGTAAGTCAGCCATTTTCATTTCTCGCTTGCCTCACCCCCTTTGCTTATTACGATTGTTGGCTTAATGTTTATCATAAAATTATGAATGAATCGCTGGGTCCATACGTCGTTGACTCATCCCTATACAAATTTCTAGCCTTACAGATCTAACGTTACTTGAAGGGTTCACTAGCTCTAGGACTAATAGGGCACACAACCTTATTTAATTGGATTTTTATGAAAATATATAGGGTATTTTATTAAAGATACAAAAGTTAAAAGCACGTTTAGTTCTTTTAATTTTTTATTTTATTTTTAATCACTACACTAAAGTACTAAGTTTTTGCTCAAAAGAGAAATACAACCTTTTCTAAAACTGTTGTGGCTATATAAGTAGGTATAATGTGTTTATGCCAGTTAAGGTCATTATTAAATGTAATTCCCACAAGATTGCGTCTGTTTTGCTCTGCAAAACTTGGCCCCTGATAAGTAAAAGATAAGTATTTGAAGGCTTTTTTCGCGACACGAAACATGATGTGTTTTAAATACATTAAATTAGACGATTTTTTGGAACCACATTGCAAAACTTCGTTAAGGTTTTGTGGAAAAGAGAAAGGAAGCAATAAAAAACCAGAATTAGTGCAACAGATCAAACGAGGCGGAAAACGTAATGTGCAAATAAATGACAATAATTTGTCAATGACCAAAGCATTCTAAAAAAGTAATTTTAGCATCAGAAAATATAAAAACTTTTTATTGTAACAACTTTTATTGTAACAACTTTAACTTTGTTAGAACTTTGGAAATTGGAGACATTAAGTTACATTGGGTATAAAAATATGTTAGAAATTAAATTTATTTTTTGTGGTGACAAACAATTCCATTTTGTATATTTATTTTATATGCTTAACATTACTTTGGCAAACTTATTTATTAAAAAGTCTTAGTTGGATATACGCTAAAGTTATATAAAAAGAATGGACCACTTCGGTTCTGGTCCCAGAATATACCGACTTAGCCTGCTCAGCCTAATTTACCTTTTAAACTAGCAGCCCGTCTAAAATAAAAAAAAGCTATAAAACCCAAAAATTTCAAAATAAATAATATATCAACGTTCTTATAGCAAGGTTGCCACTGTTCTTAAGATAAGATTTAGAAAAACAATAATAAAACTCTTTAATTCCATTTAAGATTTAGAGTTTTAAGAGTTTAATATAAAAACTTAAAAATACAAATTAACTTTTTGAAATTATTGTCATAAGTCTCAATTTATAAAGCAACAGGTAAACTGTCAAATATTGTGACAAATATGGTTGTCAGTTGTGTTTTCTTAAGTTTGAGCCATATGTTAAACTTTTTATTAATAATTTTACAAAAAATTCTTTTATAAAAACTCTTACATGTTTAAAACCTAAAATGTCATTTCCATATATTTTATAAAACCCAATTATTTTTACTACACCATATAATGCTCGCTAAGCCGGATTTGCTGGACGGAGTGATAAAAAATTATATGGAGCCCCTGAATTTACCAACTTTCCGGATTCTTAACGTGTGAAAGGTTTTATAAGACTCTATACACTTCGATATCGTCAGTCCGTCGCCCGGCTCCCGCTAATGTGAAAAGGCTGTAACCTTCGTTTCACAGTTCACAGTAAGCCGTATTCGCCAGACAGAGTGTTAAAAAATTATATAGAATCTTTGAGTTTGCCGACATTCCGGATTCTTAACGTGTGAAAGGTCTCATATATCGATATCGAAGTGTATGGAGATACACTTCGATATCGTCGGTCCGTCGCGTCGCCCGACTCTCGGTCCCCGCTTATGTGAAAACGCACTAAATCTACTTCAAATATATATTTTTTATTTTTTAATATGCCTAAGGAATAAACAAGTTCTATGTTTTCTTAGCATCATTGATTATAAGCGTAGTAAAATGATTGAAAAAAGTTTATTAAGTTAGTATTACAGAACAGTACTTACCTTTCAAATATTGTGGAGATTTTGTTCACTAATAATACCTAGAACAAAAAGTCGTATGATAAGTTAAGATACAATAAAATACCATACAAGTATAGAGCATTTAGAAGGCTTGAAACAAAGCGGTTTTTGCCAAGTCGGCAGCTGCACGCGACGACTCCTTTATGGTTTGGTCACAGCAATCGCGGCTCGCTGACTCGTGTGTTTTGCACCGCTTTGTCGCGAAAACCGCTCCGCACCAAACCAAAAATTATATTTATTATTTTTAGAACTTTAATCTACACAGGGTGTTAATTGCATATTTTTAGACCATAAAAGAAGCATTGCGGATCTTTTTTTTAATTAGGGTTTAATAATTTTAAAAATTAAATACCAATTATGTAACAAAAATCATAAATACTATTTAAATAAGGTTTATATCCAGTATAACTGTTTTTACTAAAAATAGGTGTTTTCTCAAAATGTGTTGGTTTTTTTGAAAATTTTAACACCTTGTATTTTAAAAGTTAAAACGTTTAGGACATATGTTCATATAAACTTTTCTTCCTAAAATAAGCTAAGGAATCATACCCTGTATTTTTAGCCATTAATTAAATTACAACCTGTATATTTAAAACGCAGAGCTATACTTTTCAGCTACTTTGTTAGAGACTTCTACAATTTTTTTAAAATAATTTTCTGGTTACTAAGAGCTCCTAACGCTATTTTTTTTATTGTTTTATGGCCTACATTTTATAAAAAACAAAATGTATTTATGTACCTTAAAGGCGGATCGTCAACCACTAATACACCACCAAAGCAACATGTGTTTCCTATTCTTCCTAGAATACCACATTGTTGCAGTAGGTACAAACTGCAACAATGTGGCTATTAATTCTCTGGTTATTGAGATCTTCCAACATAATTTTTTATTGTTTATGTTTTTCTATAAAAACATTTTTTTTAATTAAAAAAGTATGTTTGGTAATACCGTGTGCCGTAGCATTTTTTTGTTTAATTAATTTCAATAGGATTTAATGTAAAAGCTAAGCTAATTTATTAAGCAACTGCGATTTTTTCTATACATTTATTAATTCTTGTGTTTTTATATACAGGGTGATCAAAAATAAGTTAGCACTATTGCTAAAAACTTTAATATGGGAAATGCAAAGTCGGTTAAACCAGTAAAGTGTGCAGCAGTATTTTTACGCAGATTAACGTGCTGCCAACACAAAATCAATTAAACATCGGGTTTTGATTTATTACGAAAAATTTAGGTTTTCGACATGTGATATATCCAATTTTAAATAGTTTCAAAAATATGGCTGTTGCGAAAACTCTCTATTTTCTTACAAAGTTGCAAATTATTCAAATTTACTTCCTTAAAAACCTCAATTATCTTCTAAGAATTTTCATCTATTTTTAAATTCTTTGTTTATTTAATCTCGGTTCATGTCTCCTTTCGGCGAAATACCGCTATCAGAAATAAGCATTTGAGGATCTCCGCCGGGCTTCTCCCGCTTTAACACAAACGCGGCCGCGCTTTTGGCGGCTTGCGCCACAGCGATTTCGGCATGCTTTGTCGGGGCTTTGACTAGTTCCGAGAATAACGTTTAATAATTTCACCCTAGATATTGGTTCTTTTAGTTGACCAATAGGATTTCTAAATTATGGAAGCCATATTTGTTTTAATTTGTTTCTGTATTTTTATTGGTTTAACCATTTTCTTTTTCTTTGGATCCACCTCTATTTCAGTTTCTCTCCCCAAAACTCATATTTCCAAATTCAGTGTCTACTCGGAGACCTCTAACGTAACATCGTTATAATTTCCACCAAGTGTGTCTACCCGGAGACCGCTTAAGTACCTAGTAACAAAAGGTTACATCTCGCGCTCAAGTTGAAGAAAAATAACGCCAGGGTTCTTTTCACCCCCAAAGAGTAGATTAAGACTTTACTCGTGTAACAAAAGGTTACTTTTTCCCGATTAAATTTACGAGAACGTAAGGTTTTCTCTTAAATTTTCACCCCCAAAAGTGTATTGGGGCTCCCTCATGTAACATAAGGTTACAAAGATTACGTAATAGACTTGTCAAAAGGACAACTATTACAAAAAGAACGCCAAGGTTCTTTTAACTAAGTACTTATCAAAAAAGTTTTTCTTTTTGCTATTCCCAGCTGTTTTGTGCAAACTGTTTGTACAAATTGTCTTAGAAAAGACATTCCGTGAAAACGCTAAGGTTTTCTCAACTTTTCATTTTTTAACTCGTTTCTGAGCATTACAACATAAAATAACACCGCAGACAAAATGTCTAGAGACTTTCAACAGATATACTGTACAATAATTGTAATAGTGATTTAAAGTGAATGTGCTGTGCAGACTGGATAAATTTACTGACAATAAACTGTAACGTAATTTAGAAATAAGATCATAAAGACAATTCGTTTTTTCAAGCCTTTATTTAGTTAAACTTACCATTATTTATCAATTTATTTTTTGCTTTAAATAAAATTTAATTGTTTTAATGGTAGTTTTTCTGTAACAAATTTAGCTTAGAAAGTTCCTACTTTAAATAATAATCATACTAAAATATAGAACCACCCTGTGGACAAGCCACATCGAAATTAGAAGTGGTTAGTTTAAAGAAACTGCCACCCCTGAGAAAGTTGGATTGGTGTATAAAGAAACCCAGTTTACATTTTTCTTCAATGGCCATCCTCGGAAATTTAATAGTTAACCGGCATTTTTTAAATAAATCGCGATATGAACTAAAGCAAGAAAATCATGTTGCCTTAAATTTCGCTATTACTTCTTTTAGTTCATGTGTCACTAAATTTACAATTTATTATTTGTTCCCAAATTTACTAAAAATATTATATAATAATTAAAAAAATAAATACATATACATAAACCCCAAATTATAAATATAAAATTGGTATGGTAGTAGAGAAAATATAGTATGCGACACGCGCATTAAGTGTCTGTTTTACGCACAAGATTGCCTTACAAAATGAAACCTTAAAACTAATACCTTATGACATTTTTACTTAAATTTAAAAAATATTTTTAGAATAAATCAGATTTCTATTATAAACTTTGAAAATGTTAAAATTCAAGTATAAATGGTTTGTTTATATTTTGTATTTGCCTTTATTCTTATTTTATAAATAATTTTATGTTTATTTTTTTCTTTCAATTCATGGGACAATATGAATTATTACTATTTATAAACAAATCAAATTTTAGGATTTATACTCTGTTCACTATAAATTGAAAAAACACCTGAACAAAAAATGTATTTAAAAATTCAGTAACCCTAGTTATAGTTTGTCCAACGTACCATTATTCGGGTGGCAATACGTATTTTTTTAGAGAAACGTCAATCAGTAAATTTCGTTTTCAGAACTTGTTTAATTATACTATTTTGTTAACAAACATTTCCGTTAAACCACAGAATAAAAAGTTCTGTTTTTGCTACATTAAAAAACAGACAGGTTGAAGTTAAAGTATCTAAATCAGTTCTCATATTTTTGTATTAATAATGACATCAGAATAAGGCTAAAAAGTGTAGATTAATAGTTATTTAGGTAGGTACTTTTTACTTATCAAGCATATAATCGATTTTATTTAAATTTTGTGTAGGGTCTTTTAACTGCGCTGATCACAAAATATATTACAGTTTTTAATATATTCTAATATCTTACTTTAAAGTAATGGATGATTCTTCTATATTCCCCATTTTGATGCAATTTTACTTTTTTTTTTAATAAGTGTGGATATATTTACATTTAATTCATCTGACATAACTTCTTTATTTGGCTCCTATATTCAATTATAAAATAAATAAAACAAAGCAGTTATAGTCATGCATTTATTTAGAGCATCATTACACAATAAGAGGCTTATATGCTATAAAATAAACTTATCGAAATCGCCTTGTTGAAGGTTAAATTATACAGATTTAGCTAAATAAAATAACACATAGGCAATCTAAGGAAGAGACAGTCTAACGTAAATACCGACATGTAAACATTTCGGATTGGATGACTAATAGTACATCCATACTTTTAACTATTGCTTATACAGTATACCTACGTTTTAAGCCCTGGATATCACCATGCATATGCACGTGAAAATGTAGGTTTAGAAATAATAGTTGTGCATTTTTGTTATTTTTTATAATAAAAGCAAACGAGTAAAATACATACACCGTAAATTTTTTAGATATGAAAAGCCAATAGTTAATTCATAATTCTTTATTATTATATTAAATGTGTTTCCTTAAGTAGTCGGAGATACTTAGTTTATTAATAGGGGACTTAAAGATATAAAAGTTTGCTGAATAACAAACAACCTATGCATCTGCACACGCCCGCTACCAAGGAATCTGGACAGTCTTAGGAAGGAGAAGCAGAGAAAGTGGGAGGTCTGGTGCTTTCGCAGCTAGACTATAACTTCATGCTTTTGAGTCCTAGTTGGTGTTTTGTTGGGATTAACTAGTGAGAATTGGTTAGGCTCTTCAATCATTGTACCATTTATCAATTTTTGGACCATTATTAAATAGACCTAGCAGTACTGTTAGGGGACTTAGTTTTATAGTATGTTGGAACTAAAGAGAAAAAATATATACTAGGTTATGTTTATACATATATGCCTTCGAGGCAACACTGTTTGGAGATGAGATTTGAATTTCCAAACTGAAGGTACAGTAAACACTGGAATCCATACCCTAAAAAAACGTAAAAAATATATGTTTATTCTGGGTTTTAATAATAAAAACTGGGTAAATAATAAAAACAAGTCCCAATACTTACCCAAAATAAAACAAATTATGAACTATAAAAAATGTCAATAAAAAGTCCAAACCAAAAAAGTACAAACCCAACACAAAATCTTATAGTCCTCAAACCCACTAAACATTTTAAAAAACAACAAAAAAACACCTTTTAGCACCACTAAAAATCACAAAACACGAAAGAAAATTAAAAGTCCATTACTGGATGACAACTATCCATCAGTGACTTTGGTTTTGTTAAGAAAAGTCAGTTCTGTCAATTTTTGCTAATTTCAGGTTAGCCACCCGAAAAATGGTACGTTGGTCAAACTATACCACAATAAAAAATGTATTTTATTGGTTTAAAACTACAGTAACAGGGGTTACTTACTAGGTATTCATTATTAATTTCTAGTGACGAAAGTATAGTTTGAAGAGGATTTTATTTGATTTACTAGTGACAGTGTTTAATTGATAATAAAACAAAAATAATAAAACATGATATATTTTTACGTTTATTTTTTTGGTTTATTCATAATTAAAGTGTTTAGATATTTATTCAATAAAGTAAATCTTGTATTCACTTTTTCTATTTCACAATTATTTTATTTTTAACAATTCTATGGTTATAAATCCCGTTCTTCTAAAATTTATGCGGAATTATGGACTATCTACTGTTTTTTGCATTATAGCAATTTATCAAATTGATATTAATGAAAATTTGTTACTACAATGGGATGCAATAACTAGCATATTTCATTTGTCGTATTTATTAGTTTGCAAATAATTTATTGCCGCTTGTAATAATCAAATAACGGATAGTAATAATTTGTACAATAAAAGGAATTTGCATTTTTTGGTTTAATTAAGAATTATTTATAAAGAATAAACACTAAATTTATTTAACTATAATGTAAATAATAATGCTCAAATACAAAACTATGTATAAATTGGAAATTTTATACAAATTTAATTTTAAGAGAAGTTTAAGAACAAAATTTATTAATACCGAATATAAATAAATTTAGAAATATCTGTATATTTAAATACACGTTTTTTTAACATGCTTTTATTAACTTGGGTTGTAACTATCTATCTATCTATCTATGTAACGGAATCTTTGTGCCTAATTTTTACCAATTTCCAGCGATTCAAGTTCTTTGAAACTTTGCACAAGTATCAAGGACCGATGACAATGCAATAATTTAAAAACAGTATCCCGTTATCCTGATTAGCACCGCCAGGATAAATAAATTCCTTTTTTTTAATTATGGCGAATGCGCAAGGGTAATTGATGCATAACTTGCTGCGTTTTTAATTGACTATGTGGCTCTTGACAAAATGGCGAAGGAATTTTTTAGTGAATAAACTGGAGCATTTATTTTTAAAAAACTAATTGATATGTCGAACTAAAAATGAAAAATAAATAATAGTTTAAAAAACTAAAAAAACACGCTTTTATATGCAACCGAACTAAAAATTAGAAAATAATTTTTCATTACAAAGAGTTTGTCACTTCAGAATAAAAGCGTGGAGTGCTTAATATATTAAATGTTATAATTATTCTATTTGCAAATATCTATGAGGGAAAAGTTATGAAAAAATAGTAAAATGCACCCCACGCTTTTTACTCTGAAGTGACAAACTCTTTGTAATGAAAAATTATTTTCTAATTTTTAGTTCGGTTGCATATAAAAGCGTGTTTTTTAGTTTTTTTAAACTATTATTTATTTAAGTTATTTATAGCGTAGATATGAATATTAGCTAAGGGCTCTATTTTGCTTGCAAAAGGATTATTGCATAACCGTTGTGTTTTGTAATGCAGATTATTTTCCTGCATTTGATATTAAGCTTTAAAAACTAACTTAATTTTTTTATATTGTAGAATTTATAACAACATTTAATTAATCGAAGATTACAAAAATCATGGTTGTCAAATTTACACTTTTTTACGGGTAATATGGTATAATTCTTTGGGTGATATAAAGAAAAAAAGTTGGTAATTCATGATCTATTTTTTTTTAAGATAAGTTTATTTAGAAAAACATTTTTTTTAATTTATATTATTATTACAATACTTTCTTTATCTAAAAATCTATATATTACAATAATAACCTGTCAAGGTAAAAAAAGTATATTACTGTTTCTGTAAAATTGGAAAAAATGTTTGGCTTAAAAGAAATAGATTTGTCTTTAAAGGGTCTAAGAAGTAATTCATTTTTAACCGAACTTCAAAAAAAAAATGAGGGTATAATGTTCGACACCTACATATATTTTTCTACATATGTCCCGAGTAAGCTGCGTATATCCTCAGTCCAACTGATCGGGCCTACTGCGATTGCTAATAATTTCTGATGGTAATCGTATTAGCAAAGCGACATCGTACTGCTTTCGCCATCTGTTGGTCGCGGTAGGTACTAAACACTTTTAGGGTACGCTGAAATCTCACTTGTGGGGTTTTATGGATTGGTATTCTTTGATTATACCTTCACAATACGACCGTGCACTCCCGACTACCGTTAATTATCATTTTATTGCAGGCAATCGTCTTTTTAAGGGGTTATTTTTATTAGTAGATCATGCCGACTATGCTTATTTGGGCGAAAAAACTATACTTAGTTATAGTTTTTTGCACTGAGTTACTCAGCTCTA
>JACEGR010011445.1:0-14901 GCA_014170235.1 Listronotus bonariensis | reverse complement strand
AACACGAATTAATTAGGTAAGTTATTGACCATATACCTGATGGTGTCAATAACATTATCGAATGGAGTAATTTGAGGGCTGATAACGCCGCGTGCTATTTAAAATAGCGAATAGAATTGCCATGTGCAGAATATTTTTCTTTGTTTATTTTTTTAAGGTTATATTATTTATTTCGACGATTTCTACAAATATTTTTGTAATAGAGCCACAGAGTAAAGTTAAACTACTAATCTTTGATAAAGTCTTGCTTTTTATTTTTGGATAAATGTTGCAGGTGGAAAAGAAACAAAAAGGTTAAGATTATCGGCCGACAATGACCTGGCTTTCTGAAAGAATGTCTTAGTCAAAATTCATCTGGAAAAGTGGGAAAATTTACAGTAAAATGTGTTTAAAATAACGGGAAAAAGTTTAGTATTCGCACATTAAAGGATCATTTGCGTTTTAATTTTGTAAATTCGCAGACAGGTGTAATTAACCGTTCGTAATACGGCATCTTCCATATCTCTAAAAACAAACACTAAGTACCGTATTTAAATAGCGCCTTACGTAAATAACGAACGTAGACGATAACCAAAGTACCCATATTTCTCTAATATCTCAAAATCTATTAGGGTTTAGAGATAGGGTCTATTTAAATTAAAGGCTTAAGATAGTGGTTTTCATTTCAATTTTTAAAGTTCTTTATTGCTGAAAGTCAATTTCTGTGATAGGATATAAAGTTCATCTAATATGTGTAAAAACCCGCTATCATTGTCATTATTTGTTTTTACCAAATCAATAAATATGGCTGTTAGGATAACATTTTTGAACTAAATTTTCTCAAAAACTAATTAAGATAGGTATAACATGTGGTACATGTATTTTCTTGGAATTACCTGTAAAATTGATTTTTAGAAAAATGTATAGGCTGTTTCATTTAAAATAGCAAAGTTGGGAGCACTTCCGGTTAATCCGGATGTGCCACATAAAATCTGAAACATTAGAAATCGGCATCCTATTCAATTATACATCCAATCAAAAATTCAAAATCGTGTAGAACATCTCAAGATAAAACCAGGCTTCATAGTTATCTCGTTGGCACCGGGTATACTTTAAGAGGAACATGTCATCTAAAACCCCGATAAGTATTTAGTATTTTTAACAAAAACTAAGTACACAAGCTTAATAAACCCTAAAAAATATACTTAGTTAGAATTTAACTAAAGTTGCTTAAATTTTAAAATAAGTAGAACATTTCTTGGAGGCTCCAATCTTAGGTTTAAACGATAAAAATAGCTTTACTACTAATAACAACCCAGGGTATTATAACCCTCAAAGTAAATCCATAAAAATGTTATATATATATATATTTGATAATCTTACAAATATGTATCTTAAGAGATTTAATGCATTATTTGTACAAGATACGTTGTGCTCTGAATGATCTAATAAAATATAATTGCTTATGGTTACCCTTATTGCCATTGATTTATTTTAAATATCTTATGCCTTTGATGCTAAAAAATACCAAAAATGTAGTTTAAAAAATGCGTTCATAGGATGTTGGCCCAGAATGAAGAATTTTCCATTTTATTTTATATAGAATAGTTGATGATTGGATTGATTGTGTTAGATTCTTCGATTATAGTTCATACCCAAGCTATAGAAATGAAGTTGTTTATATTAGACATTGATCTCATATGAACAGAAAAAATAATCCAAAACACACACATTATGTGTTTCAATTCTTTTTCTTTACAAATGTCCCAATATTTTTTATAACTCCCCATATTTCTCCATATGTCCCCATACCTCTCCATACTTCCTCATAATTCTCCTTACTTACCCATACTTTTCCATACTTCATCATACTTCCCCGTACTGCTTCATACTTTCCTATACTTTCCCATATTTGCCATACTTTTAAATACTTCTATATACTTCCCCATACTTCCACTTACTTCCCTAATAAGTCCCCATAATAATTTCTTATTAAATAGCTAAATTTAGCCTTTTTACTAGAAAAAAAAGTTTAAGGGTAGTTTAGACAGTGTGGTCCATTAAATGTGCAACACATGGAAAAACTGTTTTATTTTAGTTTTGTCATATATTTTTTATAAAACCCAAAAAAATTTTTTGGGTATAATTCTTCTAATAATTGCTTACTATTATGTTGCTTTTCAAAAGAAATTTAACACTACATAAATTTAAAATACATAATGCATTCCCTTACGCAACAGTGGTAGGTAAACTTTTATAAGATTTCATGAAAAAAATGTTTACACAAAAATGTTTTATTTTAACATTAAAAATATATTTATGCCCAATGTTGTATTGGCGATTGCGTAAAAGGGTACATATAACGTTTCTTAAAATATGAATAAAAAAAAATCATCCAAAACACACACATCATGTACCTATTTTAATTCTTTTTTTCAAATAAATAATGCCCAATAATTCCCCATAACTCCCCATACTTCTTCATACTTCCCCATACTTCTCCATACTTCTCCATACATCCCCATATTTCCTCATACTTTCCCATGCTTCCTCATAATTCCCCATACTTTTTCATACTTTCCCATACTTCCTCATACTTCTCCATCCTTCCACATAATTCTTCATAACCCCCAATAATTCCCTATAATACTTTCTCATTAATTATACAGTGTGATCCATTAAATGTTAAACACATGGGAAAATGTTATATTTACATTTTGTCTATTTTTTTTAAATAAAAACCAAAGCTTTATGTAAAGAAATGTATCACAACATTAATTTACAATGCCTATAATGCATTGCCTGACGTAACAGCGGTAAGCAAATGTAAAATTTCATGAAAAAATGTGTATACAAAAATGTTTCATTTTAACATCAAAAATATATTTTTTCCAATCTTTGCATAATTAATTTTATTTATTACCAGTTGCCTAAAGTTCTCTTAGTATAAAGTTGACTTTTAAATATTATACTCTGTATTTTTACTTGTAAATTTTATACAGCTACAGTTGTGAAAATGATTAAAAGTGCCACTTTATACATTTAATAAGGCCTTTTGCTTTCCCTATTATAGAATAATTATTGTAATATGTATAAAAGGAAATAAAAAAATGTTTAAAGTTAAAAAGCGATCATGCAAAATGGTACATGTATGTAAGGGATTTTTAAATATGAACGAAAAAAATCATTCAAAACGCACTCATTATGTCTTTTAATTTTTTTTTTTGATCAATAATGCCCCAATAATTTCCCATAACTCTCCATACTTTTTCATATTTCCCCATAGTTCGTCATACTTCTCTATACTTCTCCATACTTCCACATACCATAATTCCAATAATTCTCTATACTACTCCATAATTTCCAGTAATCCTTCATACTTCCTCATAATTCCCAAATAAATCTTCATAATAATATTTCATAAAATAGCTAAATTTAGCCTTTTATACTAGAAAAAGAAAAATAGTTTAAGGGTAGTTATACACTGCGGTTCATTAACAATGGTGCAACACATGGAAAACTGATTTATTTTGTTATATTTTTTTTTAAATAAAAACCAAAGTTTTTGTAAGTATATATCGGACAAATTAAGGGAAACAACAATTTAAATTGTATCTATAGCTGATTTTATGTGGCCTAATTTTACAAAAAAATTTTGTGTATTGTTTACTAACATGTTTAGCATCTTATTTCTGCATAAAATTGGGATTTAACCTATTTTAAAAACAAATATAAATGCATTACCGTACGTAATAGGTGTTAAGCAAGTTTTTGTAAGATTTTATGAAAAAATGTGTTTACAAAAAATTTGTGGCCAATATTGTGACACTTTGCATAATTAATTTCATTTATAACCATTTACCTAAAGTGTTTTTGGTATAAAGTTTACTTTAAAATATTTTATCCTGTGTTTTTACTTATGAATTTTTATACACCAACAAATGTAAAAATTATTAAAAGTGCCCCTTTATACATTTAATAAAGCCTTTGGCTTGCCCTACCTAAAAATAATTAAAATATAACAGAAAATAATAAAATATTTTAGGTTAAAAAGCGATCGTGCAAAATGGTACATGAATATATTAAACGGTTCTTTAAATACACATGAACAGAAAAAAGTATCCAAAACACACACAATATTTATTTTAATTCTTTTTTTTTTTTCATATAATAATGCCCTAATAATTTCCCATATGTCCCCATACTTCTCCAAATTTCCTTATACCTCTCCATACTTCCACATACTTTCCCAACAATTCCCCATTATAATCTCTCATTAAATAGCTAAATTTAGCCCTTTCTACTAAAGAAAAACAGTTTCAGGGTAGTTATACAGTGTGGTCCATTAAATGTGCAACACATAAAAAAAAATTATTTTCATTTTGTTATATATTTATTTTTATAAAAACCAAATCTTTTGTCAGTATATTTCTTTATTTATTTTTCTCCATATTTTTCCATACTTCCTCATATTTCACCATACTTCCTCATACTGCCCCATGCTTCCCTTTACTTAACCATACTTTCCCATACTTTCCCATACTTCCCCATACTTCCCTATACTTTTCTATACTTCCCCATACCTCACCATACTTCACCATACTTCCCCATACTTTCTCATACTATCTCATACTTCCATATACTTTCATATAACCCCCAATAACTCACCATAATAATTTCTTATTAAATAGTTAAATATTGCCTTTTATACTAGAAATAAAAATACAGTTAACTGAAACTGCAAAATTTTCAAAATCACCCTGTAGCTCTGAAACAACGAGGGTTATGACGGCTTTAATTATAGCACCAATAAAAAGCTCAGGTCTGCGAAAACCGCAAGGTTCTATCTTGGGGACTTTGAAAAAAATATTTTGGAATTTGTGAAAAAGTTAATTTTTGGTTAGGTATGTCAAAAATGAAAAATAAAAAAACAACTGGCTACAGTTTTAAAACACTTGGAACTTAATGATAAAATTTGAGTTACGAAAGAAAAACACAAATAGAGGATCCTCTTTTAAATACCTTTTTTTTTTAATGGAGGCAAACCAAAAAATTAACTTGTTTCTCTTTCGGCCAATAATAGGTATCAGGTACATATTTAACGTAAAGTAATGTCTTTACAATCGTTGTAATTAAATATAAATCTTGATTGGACCCAACGATTCTTACTTTTTGTGTAAAAAACATAAAAATATTTACTGTTTAATTCAGATGGTACAATTAGATTTATTTTAGAATTTTTAAATAATATAATAAATATAAATATAATAATAAAACCAAAAGCCCCAATTTTTTTAACACATTAAAATTATTTAATGATAAGCTCTCAAAAAAAAAAAAAACAAACCAAATAATAAAATTTCTCTTACAAAAATATATTTTTATTAGCTTTCGTTTTTGACTCAATATTTCAAAAAGTCTCAGTATAGTATATCTACTAATCTAAGTAGTTAGATATATAGGTACAGCATAACCCCAGAGATTTCAAATTGTTAATTAAAACCATCTGTACAACTACAAACAGCAAAACGATCTTAAGAAAACAAACACATGCAAAATAACGTTTGAATAGAAATTTGAGCTGATGAAGGCTTCACTCGATCTCGCTCAACAATAGGTGAGGAGGGTTCATTCCTTCCGATATTTGACGCCTTGCTCTAGTTTAATCGAAGATTTAACCCTTGTGCAGAGGGTGGAGATGAATAGACGGCATTGTCGTGGAAAATAAAAAGTCCGAAAACAAAATTCGGCTCTATATTCTCAACCCTCTTCGTTTAGAAATGATGTGTGGAAGTGCTGCTCTTTAAAACTGGTTTATACGCCCACAGTTATTTTGTAGGCAACTTGTTAGATTAAAACGATTAGAGTGTAATATAAAAAAGGACGCCATATTTTTTATTTATTTATTTTTTATAGGTATCTGAGGCATATAAGGTCCGGAGTCCGGAGTGTTAATAAGGCCCCAATAATTATCACAGCAAGTAAGAAGGCTGCTACTTTTTAGTAGGGAAGCATTTGTGACAGAGTGCGGTATCATCATAAGGATTTATAATTATTGCCAAAGAAAACTATAAGTATGCGGATTTAATTATTATTTAGAAATAAGGAAGAGGAAAGTAACTTAATAGTAAATAGTATCCCTAATATGGAATACTGGCAATTAAACGGAAACCCACACATGCAATTAGAAGGGTTTGTCTACTTATTTTTTGCCCATTCGCGAGTAGAAGTGGTAACATGCCAATAGAGCAAGCCCATTCGTTGCTGTAGCAACGTTTTGTTTTGTAACTTTTCATAAGTTTTTAAGGTGTTTAAAAAATACGTATTTTTTGTACAAAACGTGTACAAAATATTGTTTCTATACCTTTGAGAGATAGATCGGATGTTTTGTTCTAGATTTTAATGGTATTTGATTGTATTAATTTCTTAACTATAAAAATATTTAAAATTAGTTGAAAGTCGTCGGACAATTCAAATATGGACTATTTTATAACTGGGATTCTAAATCATTTAAAAAGATTCTAATAGAGAAAGAAAAGAATCCCAAGAAAAGTCCAAGGCAAAAAGGGCTGTTCGCTTCATAAATGATTCTGCGCTTTTTTTTTTTTTTTTATCTTCGGACAAACCACGAAGGCTAAAGCCTAAATACTAACGTACCGTGGGTGTCTTAAGCGAGGGTAAGAGGGAGTTTGTTGACACGGGACTTAAATACTTGAAGATTTGGGGGAAGGAAAGACCTCCGCGGGCAGCAGGTTCCACAACCTAGAAACTCTAGGGATAAAAGAACGAACAAAGTAAGAAGTTCGGGGCCTGTCCAGTTGGACCGTATAGGGATGCATACGCGCGGAACCACGAGTTTCTCTGTTGGGAACCGTAAGTGGAGGAACTATACTGGACAATTCTTCAGAGCAGAAGCCATGGAAGTACCTATAAAAAGAGATAAATCCCCCACAGCCCGACGATGTGCAAGAGAGGGAAGCCTTTCTGTAAGTGAAGGATCATTAATGAGACGAATAGCTCTTCTTTGAATAGAATCAAGAATGCTTAGGGTTGTGGGGGACGCCATGCCCCAGATATGAGAACAATATTCCAAGGGAGGTCGGATTTGGGACACATATAAAGTGTATAAATTAGAAGGGGAAAAATACTTTTTGGCTCGAAAGAGAAATCCAAGCTTTTTTGAAGCTGCCGTGGCTATAGATACAATGTGTTTATGCCAGTTAAGGTTACTTTTAAATGTGACGCCCACAAGATTAAAGGTGTCTTTGCTCTGTAAAACTTGGCCGCTCATAAGTAGAGGCTTTCTTCTCTCGCTCATCGTCGGCCTGTGGGGATTTGTCGCTTTTTATAGGTACCTCCATGGCTTTTGCTTTGTCCAGTAAAGTCCCTCCACTAACGGATCCCAACGAGAAACTCGTGGTGCCGCACGTATGTATGCCCAAGTAGACAAGCCCCGAACTTCCCACTTTGTTCGTTCTTTTATCCCTAGAGTTTCTAGATTGTAGAACCTGCTATCCGCGAAGGTCTTTTCTACCCCCAAAAACTTCAAATATTTAATTCCCGTGTCAGCAAACACCCACGGTACGTTTGTATTTTGGCTTTTAGCCTTCGAGGATTATCCAAAGATAAAAGAAATCTGTTGCAAAAAGCAAGAAGTAAGATAAATTTGCAAAGAAGAAAAATTAAAAAAAAAAACGAGAGGAAATCAAAATGAAAAAAGCAAAAATACAGAATAAGTTTAAATAAGTCAGATTCAGATGATGAGGGTGGTCCTCACTGTTTGATACAGGTAATAAGCCCGATGCATTAATAGGGAATATGTGGCATGCTGTTTTCGAATAATGCTCATGGAAAAACATGGATCCAGTGCCTTATGTGTGGACTCTGGGTACATAATAATTGCACTGGTCCAGAGTCTGACGCCTGGATATCGTCGCCTTCTTGAGAAAATTGCGTAACCCCATTTAATCAAATTTTACAGGAGAAAGAAAAAACATTTTAAAGTTCAGATTTTTATGCAACGATTGGAAAAACATGGATCCAGTGCCTTATGTGTGAGCTCTGGGCACATAATAATTGCACTGGTCCAGAGTCTGACACCTGGATATCGTCGCCTTCTTGAGAAAATTGCGTAACTCCATATAATCAAATTTTACACGAGAAAGAAAAAAACATTTTAAAGTTCAGATTTTTATGCAACGATTATTATATTTAAACTAGCTGACCCGGCAAACGTTGTTTTGCCATATAAGTAATTTTTAAGTAATTTCTAGTCTAAAAATTAAAAAAAAATGTTAAGGGTGGACAACCCTTATCACTAAGGGTATGAAAAATTGATGTTGGTCGATTCTCAGACCTACTCAATATGCTCACAAAATTTCATGAGAATCGGTCAAGCCGTTTCGGAAGAGTACGGGAACGAACATTGTGACACGAGAATTTTATATACAAGATAAGGAGTTACTTACTTTTCTCCTGTTGTTGGAGATACATAGATTTCTTTTTCTAAAATTTAAACTATAACGGTTTATTTTCGTAGTTTGAGTGAATTGGCATAAAGATCAGTTACTATAATACCCAATAAATGACACTAAGTCATTACGTGGTTTTCTCCGGAACACGACGATATGTGATTTTTGCAAATAATTTTTGTTACTTTCTATGTGATACCAAAGTTTCCAAAAAGTTTCTTGTTAGTTAAGTTTACCTTTTAATGGGGTCAATTGTATAAATTGGCATATGAATGTTTTCTGATCTAAAACTAACCAAAATAGTAGCAACAATTAGCAAAGAGATAAAAGGGAATTCAAGCGTTATTAAGATTTCTTAAATTAGTCTTTATTTCTGAGAAAGGCCTAAACCCAAAAATTAACTCTTTTTGCATTGTATTTGATAACATCACATAAAAACAAAAATTTACCTTACAGTGTGTGAATAATAACTGTATCTCAATGGGGATGTATGGAGAAGTATGGAGAAGTATGGGGAAGTATGAAGAGAGTATGGGGATTAATGGGGAGTGTAGGGCATTATTTATTTGAAAAAGAATTAAAATAAAATTACCCGTGATGTGTGTGTTTGGATGATTTTTTTATTCATATTTTAAGAAACGTTATATGTACTTGCGCAATCTTCAATACAACATTGGGCATAAATATATTTTAATGTTAAAATAAAACATTTTTGTGTAAACATTTTTCATGAAATCTTTATAAGAGTTTACCTACCACTGTTGTGGGGAGAATGCATTATGTATTTAAATTTATGTAATTAGAATTTCTTTTGAAAAGCAACATAATGATAAGCAGTGGCCAAAAATTTTATACCCAAAATTTTTTGGGTTTTATAAAAAATATATGACAAAACTAAATAAAACAGTTTTCCATGTGTTGCACATTGTGGACCACACTGTCTAAACTACCCTTAAACTTTTTTTTCACAGTAAAAAGGCTAGAGATTTAGCTATTAATAAGGGTGTGGGGACTGTGGGAAGTAAGTGGAAGTATGGGGAAGTATATAAAGTATTTAAAAGTATGGCAAATGTGGGAAGAAGTATAGGAAGAGTATGGAAGCAGTACGAGTATGATGGAAGTATGGAAAGTATGGGTAAGTAAAATTAACAGGGAGTATGGAGTAATGAGAAACATATGGAGGGTATGGGGAGTTATAAAAATGACGGGACATTTGAAAAAAGGAGTGAAGCACATAATGTGTGTGTTTGAATTATTTTTCTGTTCTGCATATGAATCAAATATCTAATACAACAACTTCATTTCTATAGCTGGTATGAACTATAATCGAAAGAATCTAAGTCAATATCAATCATCAACTTATTCTATATAAATAAAGTGGAAAATTCATTGAGCCAACATCTAATAATTTTTGATACACAAACTACATTTTATTATTTTGTAGCATCAAAAGGCATGAATATTTTTAAAAAAAAAAAGTAAATCAATGTGTAAAGAGCAAACATAACAATTATTTTATTAGAACCATTCGAAGCTTTACAATAACTATTACAAATAATGCATTAAATATCTCTTAGAATACATATTCTTTAAAGATTATCAAATATATATACTATATTTTGGGATTTACTTTGAGTTATAATGAGTTTGTTGACCAATGTAAAGCTGACACATCGTTTTAAACCTAGATTAGACACTCAAATGTTCTACTTATTTTAAAGAATTTAAGCAACTTTGGATAAATTCTAACTAATATATTTTTAGAGTTTGTCTCAACTTTACATCTTTAAATTTGTTAAAAACTACAATCTTAATCAGGTTTTTAAATTATTTACTGTTCACCTCTTAAAGTATACCCGTATAACAACTATGAGAGCCTGGTTTTCTCGGGACATTACGATTTTAATTTTGATTGAATGTATGGTGAATGGGATGCCGATTTCGTTCGGAATTTTTATGTGGCACATCCGGATTAACCGGAAGTGCTGGCACTGCTGGCCCATGGGAAACGTACCATTTACGTCAATTTTGGTGGTCATGTACTTACATACTGTCTTAATTAGTTTTGAGAAAAATGGGATTCAAAAATATTATCCTAACTAACCATATATTTGTGATTTATTAAAAAACAAATGTATTTTAAATGATCTTGGATTTTCCCCACATATTAAATAGACTTTATAATATCTATCAAGAAAGTGACTTTCGGCAATAAGAAGCAGTGAAATGAAAACATAATGTAAACCTTTAGTCCCAAGCAGACCACCATCTCCCCCAAACCTAATAATTTTGTATGAAGATATAATTTTACTGAGGTATAAAGTCTACGGACTAAATTATTACGTGAGCACTATTTTGATGTTTATTTTAGAGACTTATGGAAGATACCGTATTACAGACGAGTTATTACACCTGTCTGCAGGCACAAAATTAAAACGCAAATGATCCAATGTGCGAATGCTAAACTTTCCCGTTATTTAAGCACGTACACTGCCAAGAACACTACGCTTTCCCGAATGTTGCGTTTAAGATGACTCTTTCGAAGCCGAATGCGTGTCGACAGATAATCTTAACCTTTGTTCTTTTCCACTATGCAACATTTACATCAGAAAAACAGACACTGTATCAAGATAATGGTTCTTTTATATCAATGGTGTCCTTGAAAACATTTGCATTTATTAGTTTGCCAAGGGCGGACTAACCCTTACAGAAAAGTAATTATTACTTTACACCCTGTACAATAAAAAATATAAAAATAGTGTTTTTAAAAAGCCTAAACGTTAAGCTAAAAAGAAGGTGATATTCTTTAATATGGATAGATAAAAGCATTTTCGGGAAAAATAGTTATTAAAAAATATCTTCTATCTATGTAGGTTAATTATTATTTAATGTTGTTTGATTTATAAAATTATATTTGTTAAAATAATTAACAAAATTTTAAATTATAATATTTCGGTAAAAACTCACCAATTAATTAAAAACATGTTGCTCTGGCCGTGTTCGTTTATTAATTTTATTATATTTTGAATAAAATATGAGATAGCGAAATTAATACATTTTCATATTATTTATAATAATTTAGGTACAAATATACATTTTTTAATTAAAAATATTTTATTCAATTAATTTGTAAAACCGTTCGGTATATTTTGATGAAATTCAGAGCGATGATATATTGGCAAGGTCTTAATTTTTTAACATACCAATAACAATTTTAAATATGTAAAATCTAGGCGTCATATTATGAAATGAAAATAAAAATATGTAAAATAATTTTTAATCATTTTATTTTTGGGTCGCAATTATATCGTGTAATGACGTGACCAATGTAACTTATTGAAAGTATTTCAAAACCGTCGCAGGAAGATTGGCAATTCATATGTCAAATGTGTTCTTATGGTGTTTTTTCTTATTACAATAAAATGGAAGAAAAAGGCTGATGTAGCAGTATAGCATCCATATCAAAATTACTAAATTTTTAAAATAAAATAGATCGACTTCTGTTGTAAACGACTTTAAATTTTAAGTGACGTCATGAAATGAAATAATTTTGAAATCTTTTACAGCGAAAATATGTTTCATATTAAGGAAAAAGCTCCTGACAAATTAGTTATAACTTGGAAATATAAAAGTAATAGCTTTATCCACTACAAAAAAACGGCGATACTTTAACAATTACTTAATAGTCTAAGATCCGGCATTAAGAAAATATACCCTCATCTGTTAATTAAATGAAATAATATTTTCTAGGCAGATTTTAATGTAGTGAATGCAAGTGAACAACATCTGCCAGCATAGGTCTGCTACAATTAATAATAATTAATTAATTTATGTTTTACCCATCTATTATTGATCTGTAGTACCTTAGAAACGGAATATGTTATGGTAGCAATAATACCTGCTATCACTCCTAAGGCATTATAACCCATAATGCCTGCTTATAATGCCCTAATGCGCTAATATGGATGTTTTATTGCTTATCCAATTTTATTTCTCTCACAATAAAGACCAAGTTTATACAAAAATAAATTTTAATATTTGTTCTCCTTCCAAAACTTTAGACTTCTTCGGGACGTATCTTTCGACTAAACTTTTAAAAAAGATATGAGACGATGGTATTGCGAAATGTCTATATTTTCATAGACCATCAACGTAAACCTTGGGTGGAATACTTGGTCCAGAGAGAGTTCGGACTGTATTTTCCGACTAAAAATAATAAAGTTTGTTTAACATATGTATTAAAATAAAATCAATAGCTTACCAGTTCCTGAAAATATGCCATTAAAACGGTTTCGGTTATTTGAAGAATTGCGTTCGCATCTTTCCAAATACCAAATATGCCATACTCCCGATCATACTGTTGCCTTGATTTAACTGGCAAAAGATTTTCGGTCGCTTTTATGGCCTTTTCTCTTATATTTTGTGGAATTTCTTTCATTTTGAGCAAATCGTTAAATAAAAATGCCAACTGACTAACTGATAGAAACATCAAAGTCAAACTTAACACCAGTCATTATCTACTTACGTATACAGGTACAGGTGCAACTTATTTTTATATTGCGAATAAATAATGTAATTAGTCATTGAAAAACTCTTTTGGGTAAAACATAAAGCATTGTATGCACCACGGGCTTTACTGGACTAGTAACGCCCTTGATACATAAATAGCTATAATAGTTCATTTATTTATAATTGATACCCTTACATGTTAATTGCATAAATCAATGATCAGCGGTGAAATAGCCTGAGTTGGTTGAGTAGCAGCATTTAGCAGTGCATGCCTTGTCGATACTCTGGGTTCGTATCCCGCATTGGGTAACATTATTTTTTTCTATTTTTTATTCCACTGTCTATTAGGAAAATTATGTTTACCATATTATCAATAGATAACGAGATAAGGGTATATTTTTTCTAATGTCTACTTGGATCTTCAGGACTATAAAATACTCCTATGTAATTATTAAAGTATCGCCATTTTTTTAGTAGGTAATAGCTATTTACGTTACTAGACCGGAAAATGGTATTTTACGGGTCGACGAAAAACATTTACAGGGCGAGCCGTAGGCGAGTCCTGTGGTAACTTAGGGAGACCCGTAAAAGTTCAGCTCTACCGGTCGAGTATCATTGCACTACTAATTACAATTGACCGGAAAAAAAAAACTGTGTAAATTTTTAGTGTTATATTTAAGCGACAACAGGACGATGCTTCAATTATTTCATCCGGTATAAAAAATATCTAGGATAATTTAGTTTTTTTTTTTAAGGTAAAAGCTATTTTTTACATAGATAGTAAATAGGAGTATCAATTTATTTTTTGTTTAATTGAAACTTTAGCTGGTATCAGCTGATGGTTCCAACCAATCTGACGGTGGGTCTCAATGCACCGACAGTGTATCTCATCCTGTAGAACCAAGGCTTCCACCGCAAGCTCCAGAATCGGTGTGCACTGACACTGAATCAATAATAAGCTCAAGACAGGGTAGGAGACATCACAAATACTCGTCTAGGATAAATGGGCATCTTCCAAGGTAAGTAAAAAAGGCGCAAAGATATTAGGTAACTAAAGGAAAGGAAATAACAATTGTGAGATTTTTTTGATTAACATGGAAATATATTTATTTATTTATTTACAAATGTACATTGCAGAATAAAACATTCTAAATGGTACAAAAAAACAGAAGCAATAGCCAAATATTAATAATTCAATAAAATAATAATAATTTTTCAGAGTATATGAGACTGCTTCCATAGTTAGTTCAGACATTGAGACAACAAGTTTTCAATCTGAAACAACTGGCAGGCATACAGCGTTGTCAGAATGTTCCAGTGTAAGTCGACTGCATGTTGCAGGTCGGAAAAGACCTCAGAGGAGGCGGAAACAACGGTTACAGGTAAGAATTATTATTTAGGTTGTCCAAACTTAAACCAGATCCTAGAAACAAAAGCAAACAGTAAACAATAACACAGAATTTTAATAGTGTTTGATTAGAATGCTTTTACACATAATAAGAATTTAGGTGAATATTTCCCTCATATGTTAAAATTCCTGAAAGAGGTGTGCAATTATCGAAAAATTACAGCGGTAATTTTGCAAAAACTACCGCTGCTGAAATCGGAAATTGCATTGTAAGTGCTTATATTGTTGACAAAATGGCTTTTAAAATTAAGTTGGTAACATTGTTAAAAATCCCTCGTCGGCATAATTTTAAACTAGCCTAGACTAACATGACAATTCATAGTCTAGTTTTTTCTTGCTGTTGTGGTAGTTATAATCGTGTTTTTTAATAATAAATTCATCATGGATTTCGTAAAAAATTTGTCTGAAATTTAATGCCATTTTTTCCAAAAGTGCTTTTGCTTCTAGCCGAGACACAAGCCCAAAATCGTATATTTCTGTAAATATTTTCGACACTTTTGATTTAGATACCCATTTAAATCAGCTGATTGACCG
>JACEGR010011444.1:0-14901 GCA_014170235.1 Listronotus bonariensis | reverse complement strand
TGGTAGAGGTCGTCAAAATACAATTTTACCTAATTTTTTTTTAGCAAACCGCAAAAGACGAGCTGAGTTCATAAAAGCCCGAGCAATATTTAAGAAAATTTACAACCATTTCCTTAGGGCTCAAACACTAATCTATGCTATTTAAATTCTTACTTTTATTGTTAAGTACTTTTATGTACATACAGTTAAATAAAACGCAAAAGAAATTTTAAAGAGCAATATGTCGTCAGATCTACAAATAGCGTGTCCGGCTGTTATCAGAAATTTAAAAAGAAAATACGCCTATTTTAAATAGAAAAAATACCGAGCGGGGAAAGTACTTAAAATTACCACAGAACATCTTTCTTTCACAGGTAGGTTATTACACGGAAAAAGCCGAAAAATCTTTGCGGAAATGAAATTTACCGTAGCTACCCCTATTAAAAAATTTAAATCTCTTGGGAATATTGTCGACCTTGGTTTGCTCAAAGAACAGCCGCTATTTCACCGATGATTTTCGTTTATAGCAGAGGCAGCTTCCTTCGAAAGTTCACGACCCTCCAAATGGGTTTTAATAAATGCTTTTACCAAAAGAAACATTGTCAGAATAATCAATTAAGAAATTGTTTTTGCCTTTTTATACTCGTTTCAAATGTTTCCATATGTTGGCTGGTCAAGTAATTGGAAAGTGCCTTCTTACCCACAACATGTACAAGAGACAACAAAATTCCAAAGGGCAAAAGTACCAAATGCTTGTATTTTGAGAAATTACTCAATATTTAAACAAACATTATAATACTTTAATATAACTAAATTTTATTTTGGTTGTTAAAAAACAAATCAAATATTTCTTATTTTAACAAAAACAAATAAAATTTAGTTATATTTATAAAATTAAGTTTGGTACATGAAATGGTACATTTTTAAAATATTGATAATTTCTAAAAAGGGCGGATTCACTTTTTTCAAAATACATGCTTTAAACTTTGCATTTGAGCTTAAAATTAAATTTACTTTTTACCCTTTAGATTTTGTTGTATGTTCTTATTACATGGTAGTAAAGATGTTAAAAGAAAATTTTTCCAATTAGAAAATCTTGACCGAAGCCAACATATGGAAACATTTGAAACGAGAACTAAATTATAAAAAAAACAAAAACAATTTCTTAGTGGTTATTTATTCTCCTGTTAATGTTTCTTTAGTAAAGCATTTTATTAAAAACCCTACATTTGGAGGTCATTAGGACTTTTTCGAAGGAAACCTTTCTGTATATAAGCGAAAAATCATCAATTAGGTAAGCGGCTGTTCTTTTGAGCAAACCAAAGAATTCTTAAGGTCGTGAGAACGCCACTTTTTTGACTTAAAAACAATATTCCAAAGAGATTTAAATTTTTAATAAAGTATACAGTAGGGTTTTCATTTCCGCAAAAGTTTTTCTTTTTTTTTCCGTGCTCAACAAAATTTTAACCTACCTGTAGAAAGAAAAATGTTCACCAACTTTGAGCCTTTAATATTAATTTTAAGTACTTTCCACTTCAATTTACATTTTTCCAATTTAAAATAAACGTATTTTTTTCTTTTTAAATTTCTAATGCTTAGCCAGTTTTTACTTATTGTAAGATCTGACGGCATATTGCTCGCTCTTTAAAATTTCTTTTGCGTTTTTGTGTAACTTGAAAGTAAGGAAACATGTACATAAGTACTTAACAATAAAGTAAAATTTAAATAGCATGATTATTAATTTTCTATGTTTTGAGCCCTAAAAATGGTTGTAAATTTCTTAAATATTGCTCGGAAAACATTTTTTTATGACTCAACCATTATTTTACTTCTTTTTGCGGTTTGCTAAAAAATTGGAAAAACTTTATTCTTAAAATTGTATTTTGACGACTCCTACCAGTTTGAGTTACACGGTTACACAAAAAACATAAAAGCAATTTTGAAGAGTGTGAAATATGCTGTAAGGTCCATCAAAAGATTTACAAAATAAGTTTTGTTTGGAAAGGAGTAAATCCTAGGGTAGTGAATTGTAGTCGAGGACTAAAAGTGGTAATAAGTTACAAAAAAGTTTTGATGCCAAACGCGTTTAACTTAGTGATGTCACAAATGTCAAAAATTCAAAAAGGCTTTATGCTTTTATTTTTAAACAAATTAATTAAATTTCTACATATTTGGGTTTCTTGTTCTCTATACTTCTTCGTACGAATGGTCCAAATACTTCTTCGACAAGAAATATCGTTTTAATAAAATGTACCTAAAGTCACTACCTCGAAAATGGTGTAGTGATACGAAAAAAAAATTAAAAAGATAGGAAATTTAATTATCTATAATAAAGATTCTTGTAATTTTGGGCTTCAAGTGCACGGTTACGGAGAAACAGGCCCAAACGGTTTTTCGCAAAATGGCGGCACTTTCGATCGACATATTTGTAAGTATTTTGTGTTTTTAGATTCATTACGTCCTACTGCACCTATTTGTTAAAAACATAACTCTTGAAGAATTGTATTGTGGACAAGAGTAAATCGCCCCCATTGCCTCTAGTAAAGATGGGTCAACATTTAATTCATCCTGAAAGCGATGCCGCCAAGTACACAAAAATGATAAAGTAAAGAAACCCTTTTGTGAACAATGATTTATTGCAGCAAAAATATTTAACCCGACAAGTTTCCAGTACCACACCACGTGCCACCGGTTTTATAGTAGGACAGAGGCGAAATAAGAGTTGTTTTGTAAGTAGGTGATACGTGTTTAAGCAATGTATTTTTATTATTTATCTAAAAATATGTAATCAGGCTCTGTCCGAGGGTATGTGCATTCGAAAAGGTTTGTTTACTTTATCATTTTTTGTGTACTTGGCGGCATCGCTTACAAATGAATTAAATATGGACCCATCTATAACAGGTTAGAAGGGGAAAATACTTTCTGACTCGTTAAATATTCCCTTTAATTACCCTACGAATTTGCGTGCCAACAGCATGTTTTAAACATAACTTCGTTAAATCCGTGGTTGGTTAGTTTTTTAGTCAAACTAACTTTAACGTTGCTGCAGAAGTTTGCGTATACCTATATTCGAACAATAGAGAGACAACGCAATTCGCACCATCAACGGAACAAAACATCTGGCCCGTCGAAAGCAATTAGCGAATTTAGCGCTGATTTCGAAAACTAATTTCAATTTCCATTTTACTTACCAAGTTTTGCCGGGACCGCTCCGTTACCTGGTAATGGAAACGCCAGGGCCACTATTTATTACCCTTATTTATAATGGAATGCCGATTTATGGTGCATGTGTGTACAACTTGGAACGGCCCAAACATCGTGTCAATGGAAGTTATTAATGTTGTTAAATTGCTTTTGAGTACTTCCCCAAATGCGGTTATTGCACAAATGGCGGTCTATTTACTATGTAGCAACATCCTGCACAAAAAAGAAACTGCTGATAAATAACTGCAGTTTCTAGTTTCTGTATTTTATCATGTTTAACATTTTTTGGACTTTATATGCTTAAGTTTGCATACGATATTAGGTTTGTTTATATAGGGTTTACCAATAAGAGCGTCAGAACTTTAAAATGTTGTCGTAGCAACATTACTTAGAACTATGTCATCAAACTGTTATAGCTGTGTTCAGTAATGTCTAACAAGTTATTATGGAGAGATACACGATTCTACAACGTTTAGAAATTATTAAAAATTAAATTATTAAAATCAAATTATTAAAATTTATCATCAGAATTCGGATAACTCGAGAAATGATAATGTGACCTGGCCGCCAAATTCATGAGATCTCTTACCCTTGGATTAGTTATTGTGAAGCTACCTTAAATCTGAGGTCTACAAGAATACGCCACGAACGATTCGTGATCTCAAGCAGAACATTTCTCGCACCATTACAAATTTACCGGATGATGATTGAAAAAGTAATCAGAAATTGTGCTGTGCGTGGAAAGAATCCATCCAACTGAACAAAGTAGAGAAGGATATTTAAACAATAATATTTTTAAAACTTAATGTTTAAATTTCTTTTTCAATAGAATAAAAATGACTTACAATTTTACTTGTAGTTATTACTTAGGCCCAGTTGTACAAAGCAGGTTTAAACTCGGTTCAAATAAACTCAGCTCAGACCTTTGAACTTTCCGTAAAATCTTAATATTGCTGCCAGTGTCAAGAAATTAAAAGAAATAGAGATTTTACGAAAACTTTAAAGGCCTGACCTTGGTTCAGTAGAACTGAACATTGTTAAATCTATCAATGATTTTTTTGTTATTATTATTAGAGTCTATAAAATCACTTTAGCTTGTTTTTTTACTATTTAACATATAATCACCAAATGGATTAGTTACGAATAATAAGAGACATAAATAAAATTTTAAACATTGGTTTTTAACTATGGTGCGGGTGTGCCCATCAAATTAGCCATCACCAGCCGCCACTGGTCACCATCATAAAGATCGTTTAAGGAGTTTTACAAAAATGCCACATTTGATATATGTCTATCTTTATTATATTATTAGTTTTAGTCCCGTTACACATGAGACGTACGAAAGCCCTACGCCTGCACATGACAAAAAGTTTTGCTTTGAAAGTAATCTAACCTAGCGTCTGCATATGCATGGCCTCGCGGTCCGGGGGCTTCGTGCCATACGTTTTGCAGTAATAGTAATGGGCCTTGCAAGAAAGGTCAAGACTTTTTTGCTCCCCAACATTTTTCTCACGATACCATTTATCAGAGAAGGGGCCTCGCAGGAAAGGTAAAGACCTTTTTTTTGCTCCCCAACTTTTTTTTCTACGATATCATTTGGCGAGAAGAGGCCTCGCAAATATGATGGCCTCGCAAAATGTATCTTGCCCACATAAAATTTTGGTCTTGCACCGCCACTGTGCATGTAAAACGTAACATTACTTTCAATTCATTAAGCGTAGTGCGTTCGTACGTTTCATGTTTTTCTCCTTCCAATTTATACACTTTGTATGTGTCCCAAATTCGACCCTCTCTGGAATATTGTTCTCATGTCTGGGGAATGGCATCCCCTACAACCCTCAGCATTCTTGATGCCATTCAAAGAAGGGCTGTTCGTCTTATTAATGATCCTTTACTTACTCAAAGACTTCCTTCTCTTGCTCATCGTCGAGCTGTGGGAGATCTATCGCTCTTCTATAGATACTTTTACAGCTTCTGCTCCGACGAATTATCCAGTATAGTCCCTCCTCTTGCAGTTCCCAACAGAGAAACTAGTGGTGCCGCGCGTATGCATCCCCATCCAGTTCAATTGGACAGGCCCCGAACTTCCCATTTCGTTCGTTCTTTTATCCCTAGAGTTTCTAGACTGTGGAACTTGCTGCCAGCGGAGGTCTTTCCTTTCCCCCAAATCTTCAAGTTTTTAAATCCCGTGTTAACAAACTTCCTCTTACCCTGCTTAAGACACCCGGTACGTTACGGTACGTTAGTATTTAGGCTTTCAGCCTTCGTGGATTGTCCAAAGATAAAAAAAAGAAATGTGTACCGGGATTTAGATATATTAATTTTTTCAACAGTTTCATAAGCTGCACTGTGCGCTGTAGCGAGCAAACGACGCGAGATAGAAAATTGAGGTTTTTACCAATAAGTTTGTCTTAAAATTGAAGTCTCGCAAATGAGGGTCAGTTTTCATATAAAACATACAGAAACATGAGTTTCCTATAAAAAGCGTCTTATCTGGCCCACCCCTGTAGATTAATCTTTCTAGCTCTGGCATTTAGCTTATTTTTTTAGCGTTTTTTTGTTTGTAATTTATCTTAATAAACAGTTCCTTATTAAATTAAATTAGTTAACTAATTTCGCCGCTGCAAGACCGGAACTATTCAAAACAATTTTTTCACTTTTTAAGCGTAAATATTCGCGAAAGTTTGGTCTTCTATCCGTTAAAATAAATAAAAAACTAAGTTTTCTATTTTGAGTCAGTTAAGCTGTAGCGCCGCAGCGCCTAGCGAATGAGAGGAAACTAATTTAGAAGTGCCTTTATTTAAATTTGAGTGTTTATTTTTCGAGAATAAAGTGTTGTCTGGAAAATTGGTCTTTAGTAAAATAGCTTTATACGGCAAGTAATTTAGGATATATATGTATACAGGTTATCCGAAAAGTCAACGATAATACTGAAAGGTCTGATGGAACTACCCATAATCATCTAAAACATAAATAGCCAATAGCCAATTTAATAAATAAAGACCAAGATTCAGCTAAAATATCTATAGTGTGTTCACGGATGGACTAAAAAGTTATTCTTTATAAAAACTTAGGCTTCTTTTGAAATTAAAAAATCGCCATTGAATATACGTGACTTCAAAGTGTAAATCAAATTTGTATACATTTTATTAGTGCCAATATCTTAAAAACCATCATCAATTTTTTACTAAGCTCATTTGTTTATGCTGATGGGTGTTTCACCAGCACTTTCAGTGTTATCCTTAACTTTCTGTACAACCTGTGAAACAACTTATTTTAATTCTTTTCTAAGGTTTATAGTACATCGTACATAAAATATAGTAAGTAGTAAGAATTTGATTTAAAATTTAAAACAAGAAACAAATAATATTTGTAAGTAAAAAAATGAACTTGATGGACGTCTCTTATTTTTGGGACACCCAGTTTATAACGTGTCCAAGATAAGGAGAGTCAGTATATGAGCATCATGGAAAGGGTAAGAGATACGAAGTCCGTTAAATAAGAACAAAGTTAAGGTTTTATGTGCCTAATAATATACTGTTTGGAACGTTTTAAAATTCTGAGTTTTCCCGAAGATATCCGAAAAAAAACAAAAAATTAAAAATTTGTTTTATTTTCTTTCTGGTCTTATTTAAAATCGAATTTTAAATAAATTGAGGTGTTTAGTTTCAAAGTGCACAATCTTCAGAATTGGATTTTCATGTCTAAAAAGAATGAATAATGAACCTATACATGAAATTTATTGTATTTTTTTATAAGTTTAAATTTAATGTTTAGGATGTAGTCATAGCCTAATATGTGACTTATTTAAATTCAGTGTTGAAAAATACAACTATCTTCTTTATACTTACTGTTGTATTAATGACCCTGGTCTTGAACTATTGATTTAAATTTTATGAAAACATACCGAATGGTTTAGAATAGGGGTCATCAACTGGCGGACCACCAACCTAGTTCTGGACCTTGTCGAGTACCCAATTAAATTTTTTCTGCGCCGTCTTTGCTATAGTCCACTCGCCAACGAATTGGCGAGAAGTGCAGGAACGTGAGTCATCGCGGTGTGAAGCGAGTGCGAGAAGTGGGGGAAGAGTACGCGCCATCGCCGATCGCTTCCGGTCCAGGGGTCTTTTTTCGGACTGCGACGGTCAAGTTATTTGAAAAAAAGTACCCCTAATGAAAGTAGTTGGTAACGCCTGGTTTAGAAAATGTACTTTAGGCCCTTACTGTACACTTTTTAACCGACTTAAAAAAAAAAGAGGTTCTCAATTCGCCTGTGTTTTTTTTGTGAATGTTACGCAATTAATCCGTCATTTGTGGACCGGTTTTAAAAATTCAGTTTTTATTTAAAAGAGTGTACTTCCATGGTGGGCCTATAAAAAAAAAACAAGTCAGGAACGCGAGAGAGAAAGGTACTAGATCTATTTTTTTCTCTCTGCCGTACGTTGTTCGTGCGGCAAACCTGCCTCCAGACTGGTATATGCTCAGATATCAGGGGTGCATTCAGAATCGACAATCTTGGGGTAAAATTTATCCTAATCACCAAACTGAAAGGAGTACTGGTGGTGTTTTTAGTGTATGTTTACCGATTTAATAGAAATAACAATAAATTAGAAAGCGAATAATAAACTAAAAAGCAAAAAAATACATTTAAAAAATTAACCTACTTCAAAAAGAAATAACAAACTTACTTAAAAGTTAAAAATAATAAATTTAAAAAAATGAAATAACATTATGTCCTAAACTACTAAATGTTAATAACTTTAAAAGCAAAATCTTTTTATACTTTAATACCATATGATTTTAACTTTTAAGTGAGTTTTATTTATTTTGTTGAAGTCAGTTTAATTTTTTTTAAATATCTATTCTTTAAAAAAAATGTTTTATCCTGAAGCGAAATACATTTTGTTTAATTTTATCAGGTTATTTAAGGTTTCATTGTAATTAACGCCTTTTTTATAAAAATAAGCCAACTCGAATTGCCCCATTTTTTTCTAGCGACAATAAACAAACTTTTATTACGATCATAAAAACGCTCAGGAATAGTATCCAATCATTCTAATTATTTTTTTAATGACTAATTTAGTGAATTGCGTCATAAAAACAGTTAAAGCAGCTATGTCAGCTAATGATATCGCGCATAAATCACATCATATTTCTTCTTGGTATTTTTATGATTATAGGTTCGCCCTCGGGTCAGCTACAACAAGGAAATTCCTTTTACAGTGTAACAAAAAGTTACGACCTCAGTTTACGACCGGAGCGTCATCTAGTAAACAGTGACGTTAAAAAGTTTTTGCTTTAACCCATTTCTTTAAAAGTTAAAGTGTGTTGTTTAGATCGTTGGAATATATGTTTAAGTGCCGTTTTATAACTTTTATATGGAGCAGGATAACACAAGAACAAACTTAAGTTAACCATTGAGATATACCGGGTGTTTTTCACGGGTGGTTCCCCCTATAACTTTTTTACCTTTTACGATTGAAAAATGAAATTTGGTATATAGTTATTTAACATATTTGTCGATTGGTTAATCTATTCACTTGTTTTTATTACTTCCGTTTTAACCGGAAACGACTGTTACTTTCAAATTTTAAATGACACTCCTGTTATATTTTATTTTATTTTGATAGAATATGATATTCTGAATACAATGTTACCTCATATGTAATTTTTTGACATTTCTGCTGTCAAAAAATTATTTTTAATTTCTAATCTAGAGTGCCATGATTAAGCTCAAACGGTTTATTTAAAGTTAAGTCGCTATGAAAAAATAAAATTAATCGTCTTTTGTCTTTTACAGCTTTTCAGGCTGGAGTCAAAGATTGCAAAATTCTATTTAGGGTCATAACTTCTATTTTTTAAGTTGGTTTGGTTGGCATAACCTAAACGAGCATTTTATTCCGAATAATTTGATAGGTACCACATAAGCGGTATTTCAAGTAAGACTTTTTCCACAAAATGACCATAAATAGGATTTTGCAATCTTTGACTTCGGCCTGAAAAGCCGTAAAAAACAAAAAGCGAATAATTTTATTTTTCATGGCTACTTGACCTAAAATAAACCATTTTAGCCTAATCATGGCATGGCACTTTCAATTGGAATTTAGTAATTACATTTTTGTCAGCGTAAGTGTCAAAAAATGACGTGTGAGGTGTCACATGTCAGATTCAATCAAAATAAGATAAAAATATGGCAGTAATGCCATTTAAAATTTAAAACTAGCAGTTATTTTCGGTCACACCGGAAGTAATAAAAGACAAGTGAATACAACCAGCAGTTGAAGGTTTCAAAAATTCAAAAAATATCCGTCGGACAACCAGTCTCTTGAAAAATTAGCCACACAACTAAATTGTTATTTGTAGGACAATTGGATTGTCTTTGGGATATGGTAATATGGCTTAATGATTGACAAGTTAGTTACTTGCGATTATTTGCTACCATAAAAAGACCTGGTTATCCAAGGGGTCTTTATGCATTGTGCCTTCAAGTACCTTGGATTTCTTACTACTAAAAATACTAAAAATTTTATTACTGATTCAGAAACCACAGAATTATCTTAACAAACCGATAATTTCACTTTATTATACGATTAACAATAAACAAAGAAATTATTACCTAATTTGCGTCAAAGAGTCATGAAATACTCATCCTCTACTTATGAGCGGCCAAGTTTTACAGAGCAAAGACACCTTCAATCTTGTGGGCGTCACATTTGAAAGTAACCTCAACTGGCATAAACATTGTATCTATAGCCACGGCATCTTCAAAAAGCTTGGATTTCTCTTTCGAGCCAAAAAGTATTTCTCCCCTTCTAATTTATACACTTTATATGTGTCCGAAATTCGACCTCCTTTGGAATATTGTTCTCATATCTGGGGCATGGCGTCCCTCACAACCCTAAGCATTCTTGATTCTATTCAAAGAAGAGCTATTCGTCTCATTAATGATCCCTCACTTACAGAAAGGCTTTCCTCTCTTGCCCATCGTCGGGCTGTGGGGGATTTTTCGCTTTTTATAGGTACTTCCATGGCTTCTGCTCTAAAGAATTGTCCAGTATAGTTCCTCCACTTACGGTTCCCAACAGAGAAACTCGTGGTTCCGCGCGTATGCACCCCTATACGGTCCAACTGGACAAGCCCCGAACTTCCCACTTTGTTCGTTCTTTTATCCCTAGAGTTTATAGATTGTGGAACCTGCTGCCCGCGGAGGTCTTTCCTTCCCCCAAATCTTCAAGTATTTAAGTCCCGTGTCAACGAACTCCCTCGTACCTCGCTTAAGACATCCACGGTACGTTAGTATTTAGGCTTTTAGCCTTCGTGGTTTGTCCAAAGATAAAAAAAACTAAATTGCTTTCTCTATTTTTTGCCCAAAAATCCACCTAAACTATCCGTGCTTTAAACTGCATTCATCGAAGCGGGAAGTTCCGATACAGGGATGCATTGCCCGAATCTTTCATTAAACTTTCGACTCGAAAATATTGAACAGGTAATAAAAGTTTGCTGGAGAGAAATTACCGGTTCTGCTTTCTGATTTATACTAAACTTTTAAGTGCGAATAAGTGCTTCCCGTAGACTCGAGCAGGATTTCAGATTTAAAGGTAATTGCAGGTTTTTGTGGGTTTTGCGATAAATCAAATACAAGGCATTGCTTTATTGTTGATTGCTTCTTTTTTAATATTTATCAAAGTTTATGTGTATAATAGAGTAAAAAACTATTTTTCTTTATATTTCAGGGCTTCCCAAAATTTTGTATATAAAGCAATGATATGTTTTTTACATATTTGCAAATTTTGGACCGTAGATAAAAGAGACAAAAAGCAACACCGTATACGGAACGAGAAACAATACGTCGGCTGTCAAAAAGGTTAAAAGCACGGCTTAAAAGCATACTTATTTAAAATTCTTTATGCAACCACTTAAACTAATTTTCTTTTAAGGTTTGTACCTCAGCCGAACAGTTTTTTGCAAGGGTTTTTTTTCGTAATTTGACTGTGATTCAACTGGTCTTTATTTCGTGTTTAATTTAACGATGGATGCAATTTTGGATCCGATGTTTTTAACTTTAGCTTTTAAGTCACTTGTCAATCAATCAAATTTTGTATGATAGGGTATAAATCTTTTTATTTTCTAATTTTGACGTACCAAAGTCGGGATACGTTACCGATCGCAATACGGATAGGTGTGCCGTATTGGTGAGTTTCTTTTCTATTTAACATTTATTTATATAAAGAATTTATGGTTTCGTCCGTTACTTTGTGACCGTACATTTTAAATTAATAAAATAAAACAAAAAATATACTTTGTTCATAGTCACTTTAATTGAATGTTTAGCCGTGACAGCTGTTTCGTAGTACAACTACATTTTCAAACGAAAAATGTAGTTGTACTACGAAACCAGCTGTCACGGCTAAACATTCAATTAAAGTGACTATGAGCAAAGTATATTTTTTGTTTTATTTTATTAATTTATTTATATTTTTAAAAATAAAGGTACTTTACTCTTAAGCAATTTTTAATCTTTTTGACCTACCATGTATACCATACAACTTTTAATAAAACTAACTACTGCTTATAGATTTTATGACCATGCACCAACTTTTATAAAGAATAAAGGTTTCTGACATATTGCAAATAAAAAGTTTTCCATTTGTTGCACACTTAATGGACCACACGTGACATGTAGGGTGTAGCGTGTATCGTATTTGATGTATTATTAATGTACTTCCCCTCTGACGTAATAAAAATAATAGGTTATGAATACTGCCGCCAAAGGTTTTCTAGGGCTGGCAAAAAAGCAAAACCGGTTAACCAGTTTTTAAAATACCGGTTTCGGTTAAAACCAGTTAACCTAATATTTTAAAAACGAAACCGGTTTTGTTTTTTAAAACCGAAAAACCGAAGTTGAAAACGATTTTTAAAACCTAAAACCGAAAACGGTTCACAAATAAACAAAAAAATTAGGGTCCCCATTTAAAAACAAACAAAGTTGATATAAATATGACCTTAAAATAGTAGTCAAGGTCACAAACTAGTAATACTATTAAATTTGTTCTTTTATTTTAAACAAGTTTTACCTAAAACATTGTCTTCAAAAATTCGCCGTCCTCCGGTTATTTGCCTGTCTAAGGTTAAATATACCATCCTGTATAATCTGTCAACCAATATATTATGTTTTTACGAAATAAACAGTTTTTCTGTTTTTTAAGATATAAACCGCAATCAACAAAAAACCGAATAATTGATATTCCAAGAACCGGTTTTCGGTTTTATTCCGAATATCCAAAAAACCGGTATTTGAAAACCAATTATCCGGTTTTACCCAAAACCGCGGTTAACCAAAAACTGGTTAACCGAAAAACCGGTTTCGGTTGCCAGCACTAGTATTTACCACACCTGATGCTGACTTGATGATGTTTCGTTTTTTTAGTAGGTAGACAAACGGACCAACAATTTTATTTTTCGAGGAAAAGTCATTCTTTATAAAAAAATTTTGCTTGCCAAAAGAATACGATTGTCGATGGAAAAAAATTGCATGTACCAAATGTTAAAAATTCATTTTTTTACTAGTTATAAAGTACCTTTATTTGAAAGTTTATAACAAAATAACACACACTTAAGAAAATTGTTTGAAATTTAAATATCTTTCAGGATATTGGTTTTCACAAGGTTTTCATTAGGTTCAGATAGTAATATTTTTTCGGTTTAAATTTGCATTTCACTGAAAAGTTTCGTAGGTATGCCTTTGATTTTACATACGTTTAAATATCACATTTGAATAAATACTTTACAAATAAATTTTGTCAACCAAACCAGACCCCAGTATTAACTTTTGAATATTTTATTAATTTTTACAAATGTTAATTACGCGACGGAGCACTAAAAACATTTAATCCAATGTTATAGCAACGGAGATTTTTCATACCGGTACGTGATAGATAAATTTCATAAAAAGGTTTCCTAATGTACCTGTAAACAAATGAGCGGTTGGGAGGCTGGTTAATTAAAAAAAAAAACTGGATTTTTACCGAACAACAAAGAATTATACACTGTGTGCGAAAAGTCCCGGAACCCCTTAATAACTCGCAAATGCGCTCATTTATCGAAAAGTCTTCCAAATAAAGTTTATAGATATATTTTAGATCTATTTTATAAAAATATGTTTACATGTACAGGGGCATCACAACGAAGATACAGACACAAGTTACCTTTTTTTAAATGGAATGGTGTATATTTTATTGGATTTTTGAATTCTCCACAAAATTTTAACATGACTTTGTGTAACATATGCTATACCTAAACTCACTAGTTTAAAAGATACAAGGGTTTAAAAAAGTATTTTATCGATATTTTTATTTTCACCTGTTACAATATTTACCTAGTTACATTTACATAGTAACATTTTTGGGTATGTATGACATGTATAAGTGACGTTTCCAGCCGATGGATCGGCAGATGGGGCGAAATTGAGTGGCCAGCAAGAAGCCCCGACCTTACGCCTTTAGACTACTTTCTTTGGGGACATTTAAAAAATAGGGTTTATTTGACAAGACCAGAAAATATCGATGAACTAAAAGGAAGAATAAGAAGAGAATGTGAAAACATTACTCGAATATGCTACAAAATGTTACAAATGCTTTTTATTACAAAGTAGCACATTGTCAAGCCGTTGAAGGAGGTCACTTCCAACATTTAATTAAATAGGTTAAGTGTTTACAAGTTATTTTTGTGTCAGTTCTGTTTTAATTAATAAGTGTTTTCATATTTTAAAAGTTAATAAATATTTACATTATATTTTTTAAACCCTTGTATCTTTTAAACTAGTGAGTTTAGGTATGGCATATGTTACACAAAGTCATATTTAAATTTTGTGGAGAATTCAAAAATCCAATAAAATATACACCATTCCATTTAAAAAGGTAACTTTTATCTACATTTTCGTTGTGATGCCCCCTGTACATGTAAACATATTTTTATAAAATAGATCTAAAATATATCTATAAACTTTATTTGGAAGACTTTTCGATAAATGAGCGCATTTGCGAATTATTAAGGGGTTCCGGACTTTTGCACACAGTGTATATACAAGCTATAAAAGCAATATCCCCAGGCCTAGACGAAGTGTGTTAGATATCTTAGAGCCCAACTGGAAACATGCGTTTTTATGATGGAGCAGTATTTAAAAATTTGTTGTTAAACTTAGGCTATTTGATTTTATTCTAATTTTAGGAATTTTGCCTTAAATAAATATAATTATAGCAAGCAAAATTTTTATAAAAAATTACTTTTTTAATAAAATTTTTGTCCGTTTGTCCCCTCGACTATCTTATCGCCGGACATACTGTCATATAATATTAAACCGATCAAAATTCGTCGCGTTTATTCTAGTATTGTTTAAAATATTTATATTGATTAAATAATGTGCACCGTATTTACGCAAAATATTTCATTTAATACTCGTCGGACACTTAAAAAAATCAGATATTTTTATGGCGTTCAAATAGCCATGAAAAATGGTTTAAAATTATTTCATGTATCAAAAACACTTACACAAAAGTGTTTTTTTTAATTTCATAAAGGCATACGTGTGTCGTACGCATACAAATATACAGGGTGGCCATTTGAAAACGAAACAGCTAATTTGTGCACCTTAGGTCATATAAGAAAACCGCTCGGACACGTCAATTTTTAATTTTAGGGGGAACCATTTTTTCCATTTCC
>JACEGR010011443.1:0-14904 GCA_014170235.1 Listronotus bonariensis | reverse complement strand
ACAAGAGTAGGGTAGGGCGGGGGTAGTTGAGCATAGAGGTAAGTTGGGCAATCAAAATATCTCAAAAACTATCGAGCGCACGCGAAAGCATCAAACAGCGTAAAGAAGGGGTTGCGCGAGGGGAACACATTGTGCGACCACTAGTGGTGACGCGGCGATCAAGAAAAGTATCCGTGCGCATTGTTTATTTTGTGATTAAAAAGTAAAATAATTGCAAGCCGGAAAATTTTATCTGTGATAGTTAAATGTATTCCGTTCTCAATCAGGTAAGTGTAAATCTTAAGTAAATTTATTGCAGTTTTAATATGTATAAAGATTTTGGATATAATTCTAACCGGTTTTCTAATAAATTTACTTTTCTTTAAAATTCCAGGTTGGGGTTAGTTGAGCTACAGTTGCCCAACTAACCCAATGGTTTTAAGTATATATTTTTTAATTTTTTTTTATTTTTGGGATACGGAACAGTAAGACTACTAGAGTCTTCTCAAGACTTAAAAGAGGCTGCAACCCGAACTTTGTACAAGCAACAAAGAAAACGAGCTGACCTATCTAACTTATAAATTGTCTCTGGAAATAGTTCGGCCATACCCAAAGGCTGGTCCAAGAAAAGGAGCCAAATCAAACAGTAGATAGAGAAAAGCTGCAATTTTAACAGATACAGAAGACATTACAAGAGAAGCAAAATAAAACAGCCTAAAAAGTTTAAAAAACGAAGATGAATTGATAGGTATTAAATTCAATAGTTAAGATAAGCTAGGTACGTTGCTGTTTTATTAATGAGATTTGTTGTTTAGTCACTATAAGATTATAAATATAAAAAGCAAATTGACAAAATGTTGTTTTATTGTAAACGTATCTAACATTCAAGCCATAATTTAACTATACTTTCTAAGTGCTCCACTAGCCCCATACCCTTGCTCAAGTTACCTCACCTATGGGGTACGTTGGGCATACTTGTCTATCTACATTAAAACAGATGTAGCTCCTAAATTCGACTTACTAGAAAGAAATAACTATGGACACTATTAATAAGAGATAAATTGCTAATCTATTAGTATGCATTATAAGCCATTAGGACTTATTTTTGAGGAGCTATAACCGATGAAGTGAAAAATTGCTCAAATAGCCCGGCCCTACCCTAACTTGCTCCCGATTGCCTGTACTATGAATAAAAATCTACACCTCACCAAAACACTTTCGTCAGAGAATCAAGCGCGTTCCTGAACGACAAAACACTACGCGACTATGAGAAATATCCAAAGTTTGGCATATAATTTTCCGTTATTTAGACTAGAGAGCCAGACTGGCCCGAACTTTCTTTTTTGCTGCCTCTTAAACTGCTGCTTTTCACCTCCGCGTCATCCTCATCGTCCTCCTCCTCTTCCTCCAGAAGTTTCTTGGCCAGTTGGAGAGCGTGGAATTCGTTGTAGTGCTTTTTTCTTTTGGAAAAATAAAAAAAACTATGGTTTACGAGTCTTTTTCGGGGGGTGGTAATTACGAATCTTGAAGGATTTTTAGTTGGCATGGTTTCGTTTTAAAGATACGCCTCATCAAATTGCATAGGTTTACTTTCGGCAACTATATACAGGGTGATTCAAAAATCGATCACGAAAGTTAAGGGGTGATTCTACTTGACAAAATAAGGGTAGAGCTTCACATATTTTTTTTTTCAAAATGTCATTCGTTTTCGAGTTACAAGCCGTCAAAGTTCAATTTTATTTTGGTTTTTTCGCCATAATGCATTTATTTTTTAACCAATCCAGTTGATATTTGGCACACAAATCGAGGCTTTGCAAATTCTAAAATTTTAAGACAAAAGTACTTTTTTCAAATACCGCCAGAGGGCACTTTACCTAAAATTTAAAATTTATTTACATCATAACTTTTATTTTGACAGATATTGCAAAGCTGGGGGCGCCATTTTATAGACAATCAAAAACTTAAAAAATAAGGTACTCTTTATTAAAGTCGATAAACCTCACCGTTTAGGCACCAATAGACATCAAAGTTTTCATCAATTTCAATCGAATTACCTACATACATACAGGGTGTCCAGTAACTCAACCGACAAACTTTACGGGGCGATTCTACAACAGAAAATTAGAAAAAAACTTCATATAAACATTACAACAACTAACTTATTTTTCAAATTTTTAACACTCCGTAGTTTAAAAACTAAGACGTTTAGGACATGTTTATATGAAGTTTTTTTTCTTATTTTTGTTGTAGAATCGTTTGGTTAACTTTGTCGGTTGAGTTACTGGACACCCTGTATGTATGTAGGTAATTTAATTGAAATTGATGAAAACTTTGATGTCTATTGGTGCCTAAACTGTGAGGTTTATCGAATTTAATAAGAAGTACCTTATTTTTTAGGTTTTTGATTGTCTACAAAATGGCGCCCCAACTTTGCAATATCTGTCAAAATCAAAAAGTTTTGATGTAAATAAATTTTAGGTTTTAGGTAAAGTGCCCTCTGGCGGTATCTGAAAAAAGTACTTTTGTCTTAAAATTTTAGAATCTGCAAAGCATGATTTGTGTGCTCAATATCAAGTGGATTGGTTAAAAAATAAATGCAGTATGGCGAAAAACCAAAATAAAAATTGAACTTTGACGGCTTGTAACTCGAAAACGAATGATATTTTGAAAAAAATGAATATCTACCCTTATTTTGTCAAGTAGAATCACCCCATAAGTTTCGTGATCGATTTTTTAATCACCCTCTATATACCACGTGACGTCAACGCCGCTATGAAGGAAACGATTGCAAGTGAAGCTCTGCGATTTAATAAAAAAGCTGAAAAACAAATAAAAAAACAATTTTTTAAAAGATGCAAATTAAATAGTATGTTCCAATTTATCTGGAGATCAATATTCGTTTGTTGAAAAAGGGGGAAATATAATGAAAATAAAGTTATTTTATATTTTAGGTTTGATGATGTATATTTTGAAAGCGAAACGTTGCCGACTAAAAATTATTTAAGATTTCAGATTTAGCGCCCAAAAAAAAACCATATACCAACATTGGTTAAAATTGGCGTTGACGGAACTCTCGGGAAAATTACCAAATATTTTGATATACATACATATTGTTCCAAAACACCTCGTATAAAAACACGTGTCTTCGTTTTATACCTTTATTAATAATGGAACGTAACTATGGTTACAACAACGACAAAATCTACTCTTGTCAATGTCTCGAAGTTTACAACACAAAAGTCGAATTTATACTGACTGACTCGAAGTTTCCCGTCGCCCTTTTATAGTATGGTGGAAGAGTAAAGAATGATCTAGAATATTCGAGAAATATCGTGAAAATTCCATAGTACATGATGGCATAAAAGTTATTAAGGGATAATTCGGGCGTTTTCGGAAACCTTCGAAAGTGATGAAAGAACTTGGAAAAATTAAGGTAAATTATTTAAATAAATTAACAAACTAAATTAAATGATCCTAACTCTCTAAAATTCTATAACCTAAACACATTTTTGAAAGTCTGTAACATTGCCCCCTTCCAAGTTTTGATCGTCTCGATCAAGTATCTTCACTGTCTTGATAACGGCTTAGCCTTTCTAGATGTACTACTTTCATCTTTGCCTGTGGACTCTTCTGTATACGGTACACCAGATCATTAAGCCGTGTCACCACTTTATATGGTCCCTCCCATGACTTCTGTAGTTTCGGTGAACGCCCCTTGGTTCTTCTTGGATTGTATAACCAAACTTTTTCACCGACGACAAATCCCTGATGGTTAGCTTTTAAGTCATACCGGGATTTCATACGGTCACTTCCTTTTTGTAACTTGGTACGGACCTCTTCATGTATCCTCTGTAGCTGTTTACTTAGTTGACTTACATAGTCTTCTGCTGGTTCTTCATTGGTGGAAGGTCGTCCTGTAAGCAAGTCAACTGGAAGGCATACTTCCGCTCCGAAAATGATTTTAGCAGGTGTTTCGCCAGTAGTTTCGTGAATTGCGGAGCGGTATGCTAATAAAAACGGCTGTATACAATTATCCCAGTCACTTTGTTGGTCATTTACTTTAATTTTCAGGTAGTTATCAAGTGTTCTGTTAAACCGCTCTACCATGCCATCGGACTGGGGATGAAGAGGTGTTGTTCTTGTTTTATGGATTCCCAGGAGATTACAAAGGTTCTTGAAAAGATCGGACTCAAAGTTTCTGCCTTGATCGGAATGTATTTCTCTAGGAACTCCATAGCGACAAATCCATTGTTGAAATAATACATCGGCAACAGTGATAGCTTCTTGATTTGGGATTGGGTAGACTTCTGGCCATTTACTGAAGTAATCCATTGCTACCAATATATAGCGATTCCCTGATTTACTAACTGGAAATGGCCCTGCTATGTCTATGGCAATTCTTTCAAAAGGTGCCCCTACATTGTATTGCTTCATCTTGCCATGGCTTCGGGTTTTCGGTCCCTTGCTGGAAGCGCAGTCCTTACACATTCTGCACCAGTCTTTTACGTCTGCACGACTTCCCAGCCAGTAGAACCTTTCTCGAACCTTTTCAAGAGTCTTCATAACTCCGAAATGGCCACCTCCTACACCATTATGCAAGGCTTGCAATACTTCAGGGATCCTTTTGGTTGGTAGGATTATCTGATGTTTATGGGTTTTGCCGTCAGAACTTTCCCAGACCCTTTGTAATAGGCCATCTTTAATAATCAAAGAGTCCCATATGGCCCAGTACCCTTTATGTCTTGGAGACTTGGAGGCTATTTTCTGATATGGTGGTCTTTCCAAATTTTCTGTCTTAAGTTTGATAATGTCTCCAAGATCGGGATCTTCTAGTTGTTCTTTGGCCAAGATCTTAGGATCCCATTCTTGAGAGCACTGGAGACGTGTTCTTCGGCAGTGAAATTCATCAGGATCTTCATGTTCTTCTCGTCTGCTGCAGTGTTTACAATCATCCGGGCAAGGTCGTCTTGATAAAGCGTCAGCATTCTTATGGTTCAGTCCTTTTCGATGTTCGATTTTAAAGTCGTATTCTTGAATACGTTGCAGCCATCGGGCTATCTGACCTTCAGGGTTCTTGAACTGAAGCAACCATTTAAGTGATGCATGATCCGTTCTTAGGTGGAATTTCTGGCCATACAGGTATTTATGAAAATGCTCCAAAGATTTGACAATAGCTAAAAGTTCTTTTCTAGTGACACAATAATTTCTTTCAGGTTTGGACAGAACTTTGCTAAAATAGGCTATAACTTTTTCTTGGCCATCTTGAATCTGTGACAAAATTCCACCAATAGCAGTGTTGCTTGCATCAGTGTCCACAATAAATGTTTGATTTGGTTGTGGATATGACAACACCGGGGGATTGCACAGGGCTTTCTTTAGGTGTATAAAAGCTGCTTGACAATCTTCAGTCCATACGTAGCTGTTGTTGTTTTCCGTAAGATGATGTAATGGTCTTGCAATATCGGCAAACCCATGTATGAACCGTCTGTAATAGGTACATAATCCCAGAAAACTTCTAATTTCATGCTTGCTCTTTGGTACAGGCCAGTTCTGGATAGCTTCAGTCTTCTCTGGATCAGTTTTACTCCTTCTTCTGTAATTATATGCCCCAGGTACTTGACTTCTTTTTGGAACAGGTGACATTTCTTTGGGCTAAGCTTCAGCTGGGCGGATCTAAGCTTTTGAAAAACCTCTTCAACATTTTTGAGGTGGTCATCAAATGTTTTTCAAGAATTATTATGTCATCAAGGTATACTAAGCATGTTTTCCAAGTTAGTCCCCGTAGTGTTAACTCCATCAAACGTTCAAATGTAGCAGGGGCATTGCATAATCCAAAGGGCATAACATTAAACTGCCACAGTCCGGTCCCGGTCGAGAAAGCAGATTTTTCCTTATCTTCCGGATGAAGTTCTACTTGCCAATAACCACTTTTTAAGTCTAATGTGGAAAACCATTTTGACCCCGTTAGTGTGTCTAGGGTATCGTCAATTCTTGGTAGTGGAAAACTGTCCTTCTTCGTGACGTCATTCAGTCTTCGGAAATCAACACAAAATCTGGTGGAACCATCTTTCTTCTTAACTAGGACTACTGGAGATGACCATGGGCTCTGGGATGGTTCTATGATGCCTTGATTTTGCATGTTTTCGAGTAACTTTTCAACTTCTTCTTTCTTGGCTGAAGGAATTCTTCTGGGCGGTTGTTTTATCGGTGATGCGTCTCCAGTATTTATTCGATGTTGCACTACACTGGTTTTACCCAAATCTTTTTCGGATAAAGAGAAAACATCTTGATTTCTTCTTAATAGTTCTTCCAGCATAGATACCTGGACTGGGTCTAACAAGGATTTTGATGAAATCACCAGGTCTTGTAGAGCATCAGGTAGTTTACGTGTGGAGACCCCTGCAGGTGTGGTACAGGGATAGGTAACTATCATAGTAGCAGGTTGACAGGTACCGATTTTGTCACCCATTTTGACCTGTTGAGGGAAATCTTTCAGGTTCATCATTCTCACAAATACCATATTTCCTTTGGTTTGCGCCAAAGTTCTTGCTGGTAGAATTCCTTTAGCGTATAACGGACAATTTTCTACTGGTTCGACTAAAACGATTTCACCTTCTTCTGAGTCTTCGAACCTTGCTCGTATGATGCTTTCTGAGTTTGGAGGTAGAATGACATCTTCTGTAAGGATAACTTCTCGAATCGATGCTTCACTGCTTCGTGGTAATCTCATTACGATCTCTTCATTATTTGTTCGCAGTACCCGTTGTGGAAGATCAAGTACAAACTTCTTATTTTCCATAATGTCAAGGCCAAGGATAACTTCGTCCATAATGTCAGCAACAAACACGACGTGTATAAAGGATGTCGTTCCTAGGCTTATTCTGGCTTCATGTATGCCTTGAATTGGTATAACTTCTCCGTTCGCAGTTTCCAAGGTGTAATTCTTCTCAGGGCGGAATATTTTACAATGAGCTACGATATTCGGCTTCACGATGGTATGTGTGGAACCAGTGTCTAGTACCATTTCGCAGTCCCGACCGCACACATTTCCAGGTACTACCAAGCTGGAGCCATTGTTCTGCAGCCGGGATACTCTAATTATTGTTGTTGATGGGGCTTGGTAGTACTGGGAGTTTTCCGAATTACTTGCAGGGGCATTCGATCTGATACAATTTCTTTGAATGTGCCCCTCTTCACCACACTTCCAACAGCGGATAGTATTTCTTCTACGGAAGGTGATGCTTTTGTTGTCTCCATCTACTTGTTTTTGACGTAGGATTTCTTGCAGCTGTTGTATTACTGTTGTCAAATTATCATTTGGATTGCTGACTTCTGGTACATAGTTTGTTCTTCGAAGTCTTGCCTGAGTTCTGGATGTCTGCTTAGCCGTTTCAAACTGAAGTGCGTAGGCAAGAGCTTCTGAAATTTTCTTTAGTCTGGCCATTCTTAATGCTTGGTTCATATCCGGATCGCGCAGCCCTTCAATGAAACTGCCTACCGCCAATTCTTGCTTAATTTCTTCCGGGTACGATGGATACGTTAAATTAACTAGACGTACAATGTCCGCTTCGTACTCTTGAAGACTTTCATTGTACTTCTGTCTTCGTCCTTGTAACTGCGCCTTATAAACTTCTTGCAGATGGGTTTCGCCGTACCTCATCTCCAGGAACATGACAATCGATTCATAGTCAGACTGCTTTTCATCGGGGATGTTTCTTAATACCTCCATGGCTTCTCCTCGAAGAGCAAGTACTAGAGCTCGGGCCTTCTCTGAGGAACTCCACTTATTACCATCAGCAGCAGCTTCAAATTGTCGAAGATAAGTAACCCATGGTACCTTGCCATCAAAAGTAGGAGGTTTCATTACAGTTGTTGAGGTACCGCTTTCTGAAACTACGCCTGTGCTAACTATCTTTTGAATTTGTCGCTGTAAATGTTGTACTTCTTGTTGTATTTGGCCTTGAACTTGACTCTGAAGTAACTGTACTGTTTGCTGCATTTGTTCTTCCACTTCTTCTTTGACATCTTCTTTCGTAAGTTTTAAATCAAGCAACATTTGTTTTCTCATCTCATCTTGGCTATGATAAAATTCTCCTTTTAGATTTTCTCTGATTTTTACCATCTTCTCTTTTAGTTCTTGTTTCATCTCCGCTTGGCTCCGTTTAAGGTCTTTTTGGATTTTCTCTATTTGTTGTCTGGTTTCTTCTTGACTAGTTCGGATTTCCTTCTTCATTTCTTCTTTCAGGGATTCTTGACTGATTTTCATGTCTTCTTTCAGGTTTTCTTGGCTGGTCTTCATTGCTTTTAGATCTTCTTTCAGGGATTCTTGACTGATCTTCATGTCTTCTTTCAGGGATTCTTGACTCGTCTGCATTTCCTTCTTTAGGTCTTCTTTAAGTCTTCTTGTTTTTCCATCATAAGCTTAATTAGTGCACTAATTTCCTCCATAACGGCTGTTTGTTGTCTGGTCTCAACTGGCATTCAAATTTTCTTTTTGACTACTTCGTCTTCCTTGGGTAATTACATCCCACTTCTGACACCAAATGTTCCAAAACACCTCGTATAAAAACACGTGTCTTCGTTTTTATACCTTTATTAATAATGGAACGTAACTATGGTTACAACAACGACAAAATCTACTCTTGTCAATGTCTCGAAGTTTACAACACAAAAGTCGAATTTATACTGACTGACTCGAAGTTTCCCGTCGCCCTTTTATAGTATGGTGGAAGAGTAAAGAATGATCTAGAATATTCGAGAAATATCGTGAAAATTCCATAGTACATGATGGCATAAAAGTTATTAAGGGATAATTCGGGCGTTTTCGGAAACCTTCGAAAGTGATGAAAGAACTTGGAAAAATTAAGGTAAATTATTTAAATAAATTAACAAACTAAATTAAATGATCCTAACTCTCTAAAATTCTATAACCTAAACACATTTTTGAAAGTCTGTAACAATATAAATTTGAGGTTAAAAATTAATCAGCTGATCTATGGGTTTAAAAGTAGCGACTATTTTTTACTATGTTTATAATGATATTATTGTTAAATATGGTTTTAAACGTCTTTTAAATGTGTTTTATAATTTATAGGTTAGGTTTTGTACACTACTCAAAAGAATTATCGCATATGCTCGATTAATTTTGAATCGCCCTGTATGATGTGCTGTTGAAAGGGAGTAGTCAAATTTGTGATTATAAAATATCAGAAATGGGTAAGGGTATAAATTATTAACAAATGAGATTTCTCCCTTTTAACAGCACATTATATAGGGCGATTAAAAGTTATTCATTTTTTCAATTTTTTTAATCACCCTGTAGGATGTATTGCTAACAGTAAAAAACAATGGTTAATATAAAGTTATAGCTTCACGTTTTCTTAACATTCTCTTTTTTAATTGTCTTAATAACTTAATTATTAAAAGAGATTTGGCCATTTAAATCAAAGCATTTTTGTATTAAAGCTTATGAAAGAAATCGAGCATATGCGATAATTTTTTGAGTAGTGTACTTTTGTTAATATAATTTTGTGTCTGGTTACTACAATGTTCATTTTTAAATTAACATAATAACAAGAAATTTAGAAATAGAGTTTTTTTCTACCTAAAAACTAATATGTTACCTTTTTAATTCAAATTCTTTGCGTTTCACTTTTTCTTCCTCTGTCAAAACTTCTTCTTCGTCTGAACTGTCAGATTCTGGTTCCAATATTTTAGGCGGTTTGTCTGCTGCTATTCTCATTCTTAAAAATACCAAAAAAAAAAAACATATACTTTTGATAATTGTAGAGGTGAATTTATATAAAAATAAAATAAAAATAAATAAAATAAAAAGTTGCTTCTTGCTATCCAACCCTAAAAAAAAACAACCAAGCCTGCACTAATATTTTTAGTTCTGGTTAGTTAAATCTTTTAATAAAGCTAATAATAATAAAAAAATATTCAACTAATTAGAACTAACCCACCCCAATGTGTTTTATTGTTTATTTTACGAATTAAGCACAATTTTACCGAATACATAAAATCGGCAAAAACACAAATTCCCCGTAACATATATAGTAAGAACATTTTAAAACCGCAAATTCGGTACCCTTTGAAAATAATACAAAAAAACATAAAAAAGGCCGCCTGCAATCGGACTATTTTATACAAAGGCGCCGCTGTCCTTTACATCGACGCGCCGATACACTATGGGATGGAAATCCATTATTTTGGCCAAAAAGCAACTTTAAAATTTTAATGGCTCATGCTGTGTATTTCAAAGTAGATACTCCTAACTACATGTACGCAAAATAATAAAAGGATATGACGACTTCTATTGGGGTAATAAGAAACTTGAAAATGTATTTTAAGTAAACATAAATATACAATATTTAATCTACTTGGTTTATTATTAGCGTTGTTTACTAAAAAAAGTAAAAGAGTTTAAATAATAAGAGTTATTGTTGTGTTTACGATGCAGTCTCGCGAAGTCTCGCTACTTTTGTCAAAGATTTTTACCTTTTTCTTTATTAGTTTTTGAACTTACAATTGCCTTCCTACTTTTTGCTACTTCTGAGTGTAAGGACAGATACAAGATTTTTTTATAATTTACAAGGTTTTCCATTTTAAAATTGAATATGTTTTGTCCTACACTGTATATCCTAAAAGATAAAAGCATTCTGATGAAAGATATGGATTCTACATAATCTACGCTACAAAACAGTGTTTTTTATTTATTTTATACATTAAAAAATGAAAAAAGTTGGGAAGATGTATCTCTATTACGCTTCTAAGAATAATTTAAAATTATTTTTCAGATTTGGATGGTCATATTTCCGAAACTAATTGAGATAGACACATCAAATGTAGTATTTTTAAAAGCATTTTAAAAGAGCACCGAATTTACATTTTTAAACTGTTCCTTCTATACTTTAGTTTATTTTGAGGCCTGTGCTTTGAACATAGAGAAATGTGACCAAATATGGAATACCGGCATTTCTCTTAAACACAAACTCACACACGCAATTAGAGGGGTGGTTTATCTCTTTTTCTTAATGCCCATTCGCGAGTAGAAGTGGTAACATGCCAGTAGAGCAAGCCCTTTGGTCGCTTAAGCAACATTTTATTTTATTTGCTTTCTCATAAATTTTTAAGGTTTTTAAAAATACTACTATACTAAATTAAAGGAGAAGGACCTCTAGACCTTAGACCTTAGAATAGGGCCGGGATAACCCATGCACTGAAGCCGCTCGGCTTATTGTGCGCCCTGTCTTATTACGTCTGGGTGATGTCAGCCAAACAGTACCCACAGCTTAACGTGAGTTCCGAACCACGGTCCTATGCGCGACAACTTAAGACCTCGTTCCCACCCAGGGGGAAGTAACGAACCTACCAACTGAGTGGGGTCCGCATGTCTACGGTTGCGCAGGACACGGCAAAGTGTGTTCCGGTGCCCTGGTCCTTTGGTGGCCTTCAGCGTCGATACATTTTGCACTTTGTCCGTCTAGTGTTGAGCTAACCGCTAAATTTTCGACCAACTTATAGTATTTGGCCTCGGCAGGATTCGAACCCACCTCACGTAAAATAAAAGTCGATTTTTTGGCCCAGTCTAGTTTAGAGTATTCCATATTTGGGGTACCCATTCCATATTTAGCTTTTTTTTGTTTTTAGTTAAAAAATAATTAATAAAATTAATCAATTTAACTAAAAATTTTAAAAAAATAAAGGACAAATATATGATTGTTAATAATTACTACAAAAAGTTTTTTATTTATAATCTTTATGCAAATTATGTGTAACAACAAAATGGTATTCCATATTTGGTGACTTTCCTCTACTGATTTGGCAAAAGCACTAGTAACGTCATATGTCAAAATTATGTGAAAATTATGAACAAAATTAAAAAAAAAAAAATAGATCAGCGACAAGTAAAAAATACCAATTTTAAATAAAATTCAAAAAATAAATGCAGGATAAGATCATAACTTACCTCTGAGCAAGTTCCTCCGGATTTAACCCATCCACATTATCCATATTGACGTCATAATTATACGGGGTCGGGGGTTCATCGATTTTCATGTGACCATAATCCTTTCCGGGTGGATGATACGTCGCTATAATATTCATTTCGTCCCATTTTGTTTCTTTTGGATCTTCTACATAATTACAAAAGAAAATCCATAACTTATGTCTCACGTTAATGGGGGGAGAAGGAGTGATATCATCCTAATGTAACATAGTCATTAATTTGAGGCGAATAACCAATGACCTTTTATCCTTTACACCTTTATTTGTGATACCTTTATACCTTTATTTGTGAATAGTCTAAGCGAATAACTAATTATAAAACGGCATTTACTGACATTTTGTGTTGACGTTTAATTCGTGTATTATACGTCAAAGTTGTCACCAATTATTAGCTTTGTTCGCGGGTCTAGTAATGAACTGATTCTGAACCAGAACCGAACTGGTTTACAATTGTTATAAAGCGCATGTCTAGTTATTTATTAGTTCGGAATTTTTATTTACCGCGAACGATTTTCTATACAGCTGAGGATGTATTCTAAACTAGCCTTTTAGTTAGGATTTTTCATGGTTAAATTGGATATTACATAAAAAAAAATTAATTCAAACAAAAGGGTAAATTGTTATACTGTCGAAAGCCACTCGAGATCTTCGGCGGAAGACGAGGGATTCCCCTGCCTCCTCTTTTTTAACATAAGTATGTGTATTTAACTAAAGATAAAATTCAAACAACAAGAAATGGTAGAATCTTGTAATATGGTCTATATTTTTTTAATTAAATCTTTATTTATTTTATTGCATACATACATTCATACGGAATACAATTAAAAATCCTTTGTTTATATACGCTCAGAATCACAAAAATATAAAAAATATTCAACAGGTATCTTAACCCGTATAAAAAGTGACAGAAGCAAATAAACAGTAATACAACTGTTTATTTCTGTACCACAAAAACAGAAAACAGCTGACCATGTCGACAATGCACATGAAATTCTGAATTGAACTTTTAGTTCCAACAAAAATCCCTGGACTGCTAATCAGGTTATGAACTGGTAACGAACTGATTCCATTGTAACCCGCGAACACAGAACTGTTACTAAAAATTCAGGATTTTACTAACCACGAACGCTGCTTTTTTCACTGCGCATGCGAATAGTCCCAGAACCGGTTCAGAATCGAACCCGCGAACAAAGCTATTATTACCGCGATGATTACCGTTCTATTTTACGGCGTATACACGGTCATGCAAACCTGAGACGCACTTGCCTGAAAGCAAATGTCAAATGAAGCTTTTGATACACACGATTCAGATGTACCTGTCAGATCAGCGTCAGTTTTGGCAGCTGGTGGTGTGATCAACTTGAACATAAGCGTAATTCAGCAAAAAGATTTTCTCATTTTTGTCAATATATTCATTACTTTTAACTTTTCAAAAACATGGCCTGGTACATATCTATAAAATTACGCGACACATCTTCCTAACGCCAAAAAGCCATTTTATTAACCGAAAACCAACAATAGAACCCCGTAAACGACGTTCCTAAACTGAAACGTTAACTGACGTGTCCTACACATGCACAAGTTTGCACGACGCGCGCCTCTAAAAATCAAACTCGGACATCGAGTCGCATGCCAAGCCAGATGTGGCGGTTTTTTAATACACACGGTCAAATTTGCGCGCGAGCTTTGGCTTTTTTGACAGATGTGACAGTTATGCATGACCGTGTATACCCCGGTTTTCAGTTAACCGCCTTTGTGACGTCACATGTTAAAATTTAAAATACCAAAACACGATATTTATATGTAAACAAAAAGTTTAATTTTTTTGGTCTTTACTTTTATTTAGCATTTTTTTTTCTTAATTATACATCGAGAGGAGCGCAAAAGTAAAGGTAAAGGTCAAAATTGTTTACCTGACAATCTTTTCTTTTTCCTCTTTAATTTTTTGTATGAAAAAAATGATTTTATTTGTTAACAGTCAAAATGGGCAACATTAGAGACATTTTGCACCTCTTATTTTGCAATTCCGTTGTGGTTAACGTTATTCTGAGACTGCGCAGTAACGCAAACATGATCCGTTATCGTTAATAACCATACCGGACTCCTTTAATTACAGATGAATACCGAAGAGCTTTATCGTTATCGTTATTGTTAAACTGCGTGGTTGCCGAATTGTAGAATTTTCAATATCAATTATTTAAGAAGGTGTGGTATTAAAAATCCATATTAATTAAAATATCATTGATACATAGGCTCTAATTAGCGAAAATCCATAGCAGTAAGAAAAATAAAATAGTGTAAAAAAATTAAAACGGACTTGCATTTTTAAGAATGTTTTAATTCAGTAATTAATTTACATGTTACAATCTGGCACACTTGCTTTTTATTCTACTACCAAACCTAACCTTACTTTTTGTGTTTTGCTTATACTGTATTGTTTACATCTACTTTAAAAACAAAATCAAGAGAACTATTTGCATATATTTAAATATCATTATATAACTTATAGAGAATAGAAGTAAGTACTGATTTTTCGTAAACTTTAAAATCGGTGAACCACAGGCAAAAATAAGGTTGTGTGTCGAAAGCGCAGACGCAAGATAAATTTCTTAAAAGAGGTTGCAAATTCTCTGTCTAAAACTGCTGTCGTAATCGTTATGTTTAATAACGATAACCATAAGAAGGCCAAAAAACGTCTGTTATTTTAAGAGGTGCAAAATGTCTCTAATGACTTTTAGGACATATGTTTATATGAAGTTTTTGATAAAGGGCCCTCTAGCGGTATTTAAAAAAGTACTTTTGTCTTAAAATTTTAGAATCTGCAAAGCTCGATTTGTGTGCCAAATATCAACTGGATTGGTTAAAAAATTAATGCAATATGGCGAAAAAACCAAAATAAAAATTGAACTTTGACGG
>JACEGR010011442.1:0-14906 GCA_014170235.1 Listronotus bonariensis | reverse complement strand
TATACCTGCAAACCAATTGTTATTTTAATATTTATTAAAATAAAAAAGTTACAGGGGCTAAAGTCACCAAGTATTTAGGGTACATTTTTTCAAAAACTACTACACCAATTTTAAAAAACTGAGGTTTGTTGAAGGGATAATTTAAAACCCTTTAATACGAGGTATTACTTAACCCCGTTTCTCATCCACACTTTTTGACATTTGTGTTGGTGGGGGGAAAAGGATAACCCTGGACAAGTAAATTAAAAAAAAAAATTCTATACCTATACAAATAATGGAACTATAGAGGTTTGTTCGTTTTAATTGGAATGTACTGTCTTCAAATGATTTAATGTTTTTTTCTCATATCTTATTGTACAGGGTATTCCATTTAGAAGAATAATGGCGTATTTTATTACTTTTCCCGTATTTTTTAAAAATCGAAGATAGCCAATCAATATATTTTATGTCGGAGAAGTGGAAATCGTAACTACAAAAAAATACATGAAAAACAAGAACTAAAAAAGTTGTTTCTTTTAGGAATCTCTTACACGGTCAAATACCGACCTTAGAAATAAAACACAATATCAAATTTTACCGATTTTGCCATGTATCAAAATGTTTTTTATTTCTTCAATCCAAAACCGTTCGTCGTACGAAAAATATCAAAAAATCAAATTTACTCAAAGCATAAAAGTATTTTAAAAATATTTTTATTGGAAGAAAAAGCAGTAGCGTGCTATTTTTTTTTTTTTTTAAATCAAGACAAATTTTGTTTGAACTCCACTGGTAATTTTTTTATTTTTACAACAAAAATTGTAATATATTGGTTAAAAGAAAATACGATACTGTATTTAAAATTATATTTTATAGAAATTTAATGGGTTACTAAGTAGTAAAATATTCTTATTTAAGACTAAACATTAAAAACTAGTAGTTAGGGTTTATTCTTCCTATAATAAATTATTATCTATAAAAATAAAACTTGGCCCTGTACGACATATTTTAACAAAGTAATAAATAATAAATTCAATTAAAGGGGAAATATTCTAGTTGCTCATGTAATATAAAACCTACCGGTTTTTTTACATTTACAACAATTACTTTGCTCTTTTTTTTAACTTTCCTATTTTTATTTTTTTTCATTTTCCCCAATTTTTTTTTTTCAGGTTCCTTAATTGGTTTTATACCTATAATTTAAATATGCTAATATTAATAAAAACTGATGCATAAGTCACGCCGAATTTGTGTAACTGCCAATTTCATGTATTCCGCAAAATGTTGCTTGTTTCGTGAAATAAGCAGTTGATAAAACTGTCACATTGAGGTGGTCATGGTTAGTTAATTTTTATTTTAATTTGCTTTATTAAAAAAGAGTTAACTAAACAGAACTAACCATGACCTCACCAATATGCAAAACCGCGTACTTTACGATATAGGCAAAGTTTTAATTTTGCCTAATACCTACATGAAATCAGCAATTACAGAAATTTGACGTAATATACAGGGTGTTTCTAAACAAATGCGAAACATTTTTAGAGGTAATACATTTTTTTTTAATAATTTTGTATTATAAAAATACACTTTTTGAGTATATTTATATTTTTAGAATTAATGGAAGTGGTGAAAATAGACCCCTCGTCACCTATTAAGGCATTAGTAATATGTTTTTTTTTTGACGTATGTAGCTTGCTAGCTTAATTACAATACTCTTTTTGTTTTTAAGCAAAAAAACAGAGACTTTTTTGTGATTATTTTTTGCAATAACTCCTTAATGGTTGCCTTTATACCCCATGTTTATAAAGCAAACTACCCTTTATTTTTAACAAGGAATTAACATTTTTCGCATTTGTTAAAAACTTCCTGTATATACCCTATAAGAAATTTATTGGCAAATATAATTGCCCAGTTTATCAAAAAATAAAATAAAACAAACTCAAAGCAAATTTAATTGAATTTATCTTTGACTTTGCTTAATATATTCAGCAAACTTCCTCATGCGCCCATTAAAATATTCAAACGACCCAAATAGATTTACGTTCGTCTCTGAAACAAGCAATGGATGGAGGTGTTTAAGGCATTAATCAAGTTGTTGACACCTCTAACTTTCAAATAATCTCGTTTAAACACAAATTAACACCATATTCCTAATTTAACCAAGAATCTTTTCTCTTATCAACTGAATTTTGCTTATGTTAAATATTAAAATGCTAAAAGAAAAATAAAAATATTATTAGGGTTTACTTAAACATTTAGTCTCTAAAATATTTCTTGTTTGTGTTTAACCATAGATAACTTACATTTAGATCCGCAGTGGCAGAAGTATTTTCGGATTTTTACGACCTCGCGCAGTAAACAAATGAATGGTTGGACGAAAACTAACACTTAAAGCCGTGGCAAAATATAAACACCGGAACCCCGTACCCTTCGTCTGCGGTCAGACCTGACGCTCATTAGCTACCGTACTTCGAACAGAAAACCAGGACGCCGGCGCCGTCGACAAATTCTTTCCGATAATGCGGCTAGTTTGATTGGCGCCAGGTGCTTTTACCCTCAAATTGCTTGCGCACAACCCGGTTTTTTGCCCATGAAATGTAATTTTTGTTTCGCGCAGGTAATAACATTGGCAATCCATCGAGATTAGTGAGTTCAACGGTATCCCTAGAAAAAAATTATACTGCATTTGCATGGGTAGCTTTTTTCCAGGGCTAAATTATTTTATTTAAATCATATTTAACAATGTTTTCTGACTGCACCTAGTTTTTTGGAAAATGGGTGTGCTTTATAGTTAGGTATAGGTATGTTGATAAATTATTACCTCTGTTCTTTTTACAAAATGTTTATACATATTTTTTTTAAACATATCCACTTGCGTTTATGTTATATATTTAGTTATTTTATTTTAAATAAAAAGTTTTAAATTAGTTTTTAATGTGTTGTTAAAAAGTATTTTATCTTTAATCCTAATATGTTTTTTCGTATAACTAATCTTTGTCAACTTTTTACATTGCCTAAACAAAGTTAATGTGACATGTTCTGTGAGCTTATTCAGTAAAAAAATACAATTTTTAGAGAACCCAAAAGGTATTTTGACGCACCTGAAATTAAAAACACATTCTAACGAACATTCTAACGAACCACGGACGTTATTTTTAAATAAATACTACCTAAATATGTCTCCCCGCTGGAAATCAAACAGGCGACTTATGGCTTTGAAGATCAAAGCTCTGTCCACTGTGGCAACGGGAAGACTTGGTTAATCATAAAGTGATGTTGTTTGTGTTCGTCCGAGCAGAGTGAACTCTACGAAACTCGGTTTGACAAGTCGCAGCCAGTGACGAAAGCAGCCGAGGATGAGCTGTGTGTCCAATGTAATTCAATACCCGTCGTGGCATATAGTCAGGGGAGTAGTCTATTTTGGTTCTCATGATCGTTCCCCAGAGGAGCCACTAGCAACTAGCCTACTAATGTTGTTCATGTCTATGCTCGTAGATCTCCGTAATCGAGTTTCCACCTCTCACGCATCCTTTTTGCGTCCAGGGCTTGAGAACCCGGATGCTCGTTTTGTGGGTTTTAGTGGGGTTGTGGTTGCACGTTTCCATGAGCTTTTTACCAGCTCACTCATGAATCGCTTTAATATACTTGCGATCAATTGCGCCACAAACATGGGGTCATACCTTCATGTCCCCATGTCCATTACACTTCACCGCTGAACTAGCCTTAATCCGTACTGACGTTCCGCCTCGCGTGTTTGGGATCCGCTCCTCATTTAACTTGTTATCCATGGTTCTTTTACTCATGGCTCGTCGAGCTGCGCTGGGGTGAAAACTCTTATGACGATAACACCGTGACTTCGGAAAGTTAATCGTGTCTAGGGTTTGGGTAGATAAGGTATCTACCCCATCACCCTAATGATGAGTCCCAGCCAGGACGAAATACAAGGAATTGCAATGAGAAAGTATACGATCGATCAGTTGACAGTAGACTGCTTTGTACAGTATTGGCCAGGCAAAGCCATTTACCTAGCATTCCCCACTTGGAAGGTAAGGGGTGCACAGTAAATGCATGATTGGGCGCACAGCGTGCATACCCATGACGTTCGAATCCGGGAGATGGGTTGGCTTGTTCCACCACTGACGGTATGGATCGAAAGGAGTTGTCCTACGTCGATCGTATGCATTTTCACAGCTCGTTCTCGCAGCTTTCGTCACTGCCTGCAACTCATCAAACCGGCTTCCGTAGAGTTCACTCTGCTCGGACGAACACTTCCAACATCATATGCTTACTAATCTAGATTTTAAAAAAACAAGCCTTTTTTTTCTTTTAAAAACACTTTTCTCAACAAATGCCTGTATTAGAGTATAATTTGTAACTAAAACTATTACAAAAACTAAGGGTGATTAAAGAAAAACTTTCTTGGGCGAGTATAGATTACAAACAAGTTTGCGTATAATCAAATTCGTTTTGAACAGTGTAGTCGTAAAAGTTTAAGATAATTATTTTTCCAGTTTATTATAAAATATATTAAAAAATAAAGAGTCTTTTATTTTTATCCTTAACTTTGTCTTATATATTCAGTAAACTTCTCCATGCGCCTCTTTAAATATCCAGGCGACCCAAATAGATTTACGTTCGTCTCTAAAACACGCAATAGATGGAAGTGTTTAAGGCATTAATCAAGTTGGTGACACCGCTAACTTTCAATATCCGCGTTTGAACACAAATCAACTCCATTTTCCTAGCTTAACCAAGAATCTTTGTCATTATCTGCCGATTCCCGCTCATAATTTACCTAAAGGGTCATAAAAACTTACCTATCTATTATGTGATGACGGTATGGCGTCTATAGCAGGTTGACGAAGATATTTTATGCTGATCTATCACCGGATATAAGTATGTTAATGGAGTTCTTAGACTATATATACAGCGTGTCTCTCGGAAGACTTTTTAATTATTAACTTCAGAAAAAGTCTTGGTTAATAAGAAAATACATTTCCACAAAAATATTTGAAGGTTGGATGTTGGTGGCTTAAAAATGGTTTGTTTTTAAATTAAAATTTAGGTTAGTTTCTAACTACGGTACCAAACTTTAAAAGGGTGATATGTTATTTTATAAAGAAAAGTTTCTATAAACATGTGTGGAGTTGCTTCATTTCTGAGATACAGGGCGTTAATTATTTTTTTAAGGTCTGTTCGTTTTTAAATGTCTGAAATACAAAGCCAGATACAAAAAAAATGTACTACACTAAAAAGTTGAATTTTTAGTTGTCTTATAGGAAAAAAGATAAAAACCAGATAAAAAGCCAGTGGCGTACATTTTTGTTTTTAATCCTATTGGCTGTTGTGCCCATTCTATGCCACTGGCTTTTTATAAAGTTTTTTTTATAAAGCAACTTAAAATACAACTTTTAGTAAAGTACATGTCTTTTGTATCGAACTTTAGAATAATTACCACCCTGTATCTCAGAAACGAAGCAACTCGGACATGTTTATAGAAACTTTTTCTTCATAAAATAAAATAACAAATCACCATTTAAAGTTCGGTACCCTAATTAGAAAGTAACATTTATTTAAATTTGGAAAGAAGTCATTTTAAGCCAGCCTGTACATTCAAGCTTTAAATATTTTGGTGGTAATGTATCTTTTCAATAATCAGGACCTTTTATAGAGAGACACTTTTTTTGTAAAGTTAATATTAAAAAGTTTTCCATTTGGAAAGAACTTTCACACAAGACACGCTGTATAGTGTACAACTTACTGGTTTTTAATACTCTTTGGTTTTGACTTCTTTATCTAGGACAAATTATATAGATTAAATAACATTTGTAATGAATAATTCAAAATATTTTTGATTTAAAAAAATCGCAGGTATGTTATATAATCAGTGTATTAGTTTTTACCAATACTAAGACTTGCATATTATTGGAAAAATTAAACAAAAATTAAAGCGAATAAAAAAATACTTATTAAAAGGGTAAAAACGTCCCCACTTTATTTGTTTATTTTTGTTGTTAGCTATTTTGTGATTCCTTCTTATTTTTTTTGTTTATACATATACTGGGTGCCCACGAGATCACTTTTCCAATGCCATTTTTAATTTCTTCATCGATACTGACAAAATTTGGTAGGGTTGTTAGACTAACAAAAAGTCATATTTAGGTGTATACGATAGGCTTTTACAACTTCCGGTTTCACCAGAAATGACTGGAAATTTTGATTTTTAAATGGGACAGCCTGTACATTTTTTGATGATTTTTTTTTGACAAACAGATATAATCCAAATTGATGTCCTTAAAATATTTCACCCACCGGAATTGTCAGTTACGGAAATTATTTTTGTAAATACTTCTTACTAAGTGTACAAATTTATGAAACAAATTTAGTTTTTATATAATAAAAACAAAAGCTATATTCAAGAAAAAATCCTAAAAATCATTCCCTTACTACGTCCCATCTGCTAATTTCAAAGAGAATCAATAACTTAAATTGTAAAATTCCTTACTCATTGTTTATTATCTTATTTTTTACTCATATAGGATAGTACTGACTAGACCACCATGAGCTTAAAGTTTTAAAAAATGCAATTGAAAATATTTTGAAATAATATTCAAAATTTGCCGTAAAAATCGATCATTCCGTCACCGTTTTGAAACAGTGTAATTGGCGCAAAGTTAAAAGGCTTATTAGGCTTCACTGCAATTTTGTTTGTAGTTGGCAACATTGGCTTCGACAACATTCACTATAGCGGACGGTTGAAAAAAAAATGTTTTTAAATATTACATTTTTTAAAGTAATTTCATGTCATGTTACCATATAAGGTAAGAAGTTTTTTTTTAATAATCATGGCATATTTGTATATGTTTTCGGTAGTAATAAAGTACTATTCACAGTTCATAAGAAAGTAAGGTTACATTTATGAGCTTTTGGCAAATTTGTTTAATTTCTTGTTTCCCTCATCATCATTCCGGTATAAAATCTTTATATTATTAATATTATATTATAATCATATTTAATTTAAACTTAAAAAAGTTTGGGGACCACTATAATATTTTAATTAAACAAGACATAAATTAATAGTTAGCAAAAAAATCAATGATATGTAAGAAAAAAAACAACTCAAAAAAGCTAAATTCGACATTTTTTAAGGATCACCTAAAAATAAAACCTTTAACAGAAAAGTATAAAAATAAAAATAGAAATTAAAACCTGTCACTGAGCAAATTTATAAAAATAATTCATATATTGTTTGTCCAGATTTATCAGCCCCAAGTTCCCATACATTTATCCAAAAATTCAATAAATATATATCATAATCCATCTCATATATCAACAAAGCGTTTTCTTTCATTTTAATTTCCTTTTCATATCCTTTGAAATTGGGTTATTGTTTGAGAAAACCTTTTTAGTCCGATATGGGATACTTCATTTCGCGTACGATTCTTGTCGATAATTAAAAATAACATCGCCGAAATTTAGTTAAGCTTTTTCTTTTTTATTTACCTTTCAAAGCTTTCTATAGGAGAGTGTAGTATCTGGCTATGACGTGTTAAGTGATGAGCAGTTTACTTGTAAACAGACCGGAAATAGTAATTTATGTAACAAGTGCAAAAAGTATCACATCATGCTGGTGTTGCATACTATATTTTTTGTTTATAAAAAATTTCAAAAAAACTGTTGATAATTTTATTTAAATAAAAGACTATTTGATTGTTTAAAAGTTCAACTTTTATTCACAACTAGTGACATAGTGATTTTACAGGTAATTCCTAATATAAAAACCCTTAATAGAGCCATAACTTAACTTTTTTTTGTTTTGGAGAAAATGGCGATTGAAAATGTCCAAACGACCGCACAATATACAGATAAACATAACAAAAATTTAAAATGCCTAAAATAGTTCTTTTTAAAGACTCTACCCTTCAAGACCATTATAATAAAACTTCCTGTTTAACCAGAAGTGCTGTAAAATTTGAACTTCTAAGTATAATAACCTTGATAATTATAATGGAACACCCTATATATTTTTAAGATTTGAATTCTTTTGGCTATTCCTAATATAAAACCTAATATATACCCATAACCTATCTTTTTTAGTTTTAGAGAAAACGCCGTTTGAAAAGGTCCCGACGACGACACAATATCCATGAAACTGTTTATTGTGAGGTTATTCGGACCTTTTAAACTCCCTTTTAAACTAAAAAAAAGGTTATAAGTATATTCAAGGTTTTATATCAGGGAATGACTTGTAGAATTAAAATCCTGAAGAATATACAGGGTGTTTATTTTAAATTTCAAAATTTATATCACTTTCGGCTAAACCAGAAGTAATACACAGATACTATTATATCCTAAATTGGCATCCAGTAATATCGTCTTTAAATTTGAAAACTATACGGTTGCACTGAAGAAAATAAAGTGTCGGATAGTAATTTCGTTGTCGCCCGCCCACGTAACACATAAACAATTTTCAACATTCTTTTTTAGTTGAAATTGTATAACCAAATAAAAGTAAAATAATAACGTTGTTGTTACATATTCGTTACCTAATTTTTATACATTTTTTGTAAGGTTTTCTATTGCAACCTGAAAATAATGTTAGTTCAATGTCCAGAAATTACATGTTTGCAACATTGTGTTGCTTCAACTTTGCAACTAAAATAAAATGTTTTTATTTAAAACAAATTAACATTGCAGTAACATTTGCATAATTATATGCATTAATAGTTATTTATTAGATAAGTGAGTTATATTACATATAAGTCACGCAAGAAAAGTTTAAGGTAATTTTCTTAAGTGACTTATATGTAATAACTCACGTGTCTAATACAAAATTTTATCCAACACTTTCGTATAAATCGTTTTTAATATCGAAAATAATTTGAAAACGTCATCCATTATTTGTTACTTGTCATTGTCAACACCAGCAATAAAATTTACATTTAATATGTAACATAAAATATAAAGTGTACTATAAGTCACTAGTGAGCTAAAGTACCCTTTAGCTCACTAGTGAATTATAGTACACTTTATATCCTCAAAATCTGATCAATTATGTAGATATTATATGTAAGTGTTGGATAAACAATATTTATGGTTTTTTAAGATACAATTTTGCTACGTTTTGTGTTACTAATTTTCAATAAAAACTAAATATTTTTAATTCATAATGATAACCAAATAATAGCAAGTCCATATTTGCAAAGTTATGTGTAATAGATGAAAGAAGAAGAATGTTTTAAAAATATGTAATTTTGTAATGTTGCATTGGTTACTTCATGTAAATTTAAAAAAGAATATTTATATTTTGATAATTTAAAATTATTTAGTTATTATTTTTTGTTTTTATAAATTATTACCAAAATATATATTTTTCTATTTGGACAAGAATTAGTAATCATTTTAAAAATAATATTTTATTTGTATATATAGCGATCTCATATACAGAGATCGCCCAGTAAATAAAAATAATTATATTTCTTCATATAATTTTAATAATGTCAACTGTAGTAAATTTAAAATTGGATATTAAATTTTTTACCTATACCATGCAGCAATACTAAAAATTTCCTGATTCAAATTTACTGCGGTGCAGTTGGATTCTTTATTGGTCGACATCGCAATGATCGAGCAAAAACAAACGAAAATAACAGGTGGTGATTTTTCTCAGATTGTTCTTTGATGGCACTGTACGGTCATTAATATAACCACACGTGAAATAAATCGTTGTTTATAAAAATAATTTATTTAAAGTTATATTTTTCTGTTGAATTAAAAAAAAAAAAAACGTTTTTCGCAAACCTAAAAATGAAAAATTCTTTCACCAAAATGTTTTCCGTGGGACAGGAGCACTTATTATAAAGAATTTTTGTGTTCCTTCTCTTGGTTCTGATAAAAGAGCAGTTGAAAATTCACTGCTAAAAATCAAATACAAACGGCACGTAGCTACAACATTGCATAGTTAAAAAATAGTAATAATATGATTTTTTATATCCTACCGTCGAATTGCGAAACTTTGTATAGAAGATACTCTTGCTTTTCATGTTATTCCCCGTGGACCCGGTACGGCCAGTTTGTCAAGTCTTATGAAGTAGGTGAAATGCGCCACTAGAGAGGGTCCGGGTGAATAACACAAAAAGCAGGAGTTTTTATAACTGTTGTAAAAATGTTTCTGCTAAATAGTTTGGTTACACAAATAAAATATTATTACAAAATATGTCCACAATGTTGCGAAATGTATTGCCAGTATGCAACATTGATGTTGTTACAATGTAACATTAATTATCGAAATCTTCTCAAATGTAACTGTTATGTTGTTACAATATAACACAAACTCGAATGTAACAGTGCAATGTTGTGGCAAATGACATCTGTTACATATACATCAAGTAGAGGTTGGGGCGATATCGCGCGCAGATCTCTTGGGGCGATATCGCGCGCAGACTGAAGTTAGCTACAGGGCCTAGTGCCCAGTTAGGCAACCCGGGACGCACCAACTGAAGTTAGCAACAGAGCGTAGCGCCCAAGTTAGGCAACCCGGTGCGCGAGCAGATTGAAGTTAGCTGCAGTGCCTAGCGCTTCGGCAACCCGCCTACCAAGTTAGTCACTCCACCTAGCGTTGAGGCAGCGTGGCTGCTTAAGTTAGGTAACCCGCTTAGCTACAGCGTGCGTGTGTGCTTGTGAAATTGCTAAGATGGCTCTCAACCCGTCCTGCCGTGCTGAGAGCGATAACGTGATAACCCCTTAGTGAGATCTTTTTTTTCGTGAGTCATAGGATCTTGGACATGCCATTTAAACACATGTAAATTTTGTAGTCAAACATGGACAAAGAAGTAACCTATGGACAATTAAGTATATATTGGACAAAATCTCATAGCGTTTATATGGGAATTTTGTTAAAGATAATGGACTAAGTCTGATATGGACAGGGGAAATTTCGGCAAGAAAACAATATATTTATTTTAACGTACATTATTTATTCTACTAATTCTTAAATTACAAGAGACTAATAAGTTTTACAATTGATTCTCTTTGTAATTCAGCTTTTTTATTTAGTCCTAACTCTAACAGTTGTTTAATTAATCGTTGCTTTTCAATTTGTTTTTCTTTGTACATTTTCCTGATGGAAAGTCCTTTTTCTGTTTTGTAAAATTCTCTTCGTTTTTCATTAGCTTGTTGCCTTTTTCTAACGCCTTCATCGCCTCTGGCACAACGGCAAGTGGATTTTCATGAAGTTCGTAGGGTGATGTGTATTTTGAAATATCTGAAACTCCATTTGAAGCAATTATTGATATTTCATCTCGAACAGCGCCACATCGTTTTCCTCGTGAATGTAACCAATCTTCGTTAAAACATTTTCTAGAGTAATGAGCATGAGGAGTTCCTTGTAAACCATCGAGATCTCGTCTTAGAGGTTTTTGACCATCTGCACAAGCAATGTATCGTAGTACGCCGATTGCATGATCCAAACACAAGATTTTCTTAAATGTTGTTTTGGAATGAAGTCTTTTCCAAGTCTTTGTAGTCGTTTTTCAATGCTAAGACTGTTTTTCCATTCGTAAAGTGAATTAAGGCGTGAATATGCTCATGCGCGGTACTTCCATCATCAGCTACAAGATGACATCGACACAATGAATACCATTTTAGATCAGGCAAACCTATCATTAAACCAAAATCAACTTCGTTTAGTAGTAAATGATACCATTCTTGATTGCATTGCTCGTAATCCTCGGCAACTTTACTTGGAGACAAAGGATTTACTTCGTTGATGTTTAGGAGTGTGTAGAAATCTGTATTAGATACAACAGACATTTTAGGATAGATTTAATGATTTTAAGCTAAGCACAATGTTTCACTATGAATGTCTACGACAGACTGACCAAGTCTCTCTGGACTTATCGAATATATGTATTTACAATTATGACGCCTGCGCAAAGTCTATACATGAACAGCAAAATAAACAGTTGAACAGGGCTGTTTTTGGAAATACAGGGCTGTTTTTGGAAATACAGGGCTGTTTTTGGAAATACAGGGCTGTTTTTGGAAATACAGGGCTGTTTTTGGAAACACAGGGGCTGTTTTAGGTTAAGGTGTGTTTTTAACGCGCGTTAAAACACACAGCACGTTACAAAACACCTAAATACAGGGCTGTTTTTGGAAATACAGGGCTGTTTTAGGTTAGGTGTGTTTTAACGCGCGTTAAAACACACAGCGCGTTAAAACACACCTAACCACTAAACACTCCTGTTTTTGGAAATACAGGGGCTGTTTTTGGAAATACAGGGCTGTTTTTGGAAATACGGGCTGTTTTTGGAAGCTGCGGGCTGTTTTTGGAAATACAGGGCTGTTTTAGGTTAGGTGTGTTTTAACGCGCGTTAAAAACACACCTGGCAATGACAACCCCTGTATTTCAAGGCACACGAGCCTCATACCAGCAACATTTGTATTAGCGTTCCAAGAGAAACGGCCCCCTCCAACGATGTTTGACTCCTGTCTGGTATCGAGGCAGGCCCTGAGCAGCAACATCGTGGCTGATCACCGTCTAAAATGCTGTTGTGGCACCATTTGCTACCGCGGCCTGAAGCCAGCGGCGAGGCTCCACGCGGATAGTCCAGTAGAGCGCCGAGGTGGCCCCTGACGTCATTACCATGTGAACATAGACAACAGTTAAAATGACTGGGTCTCTAAATACCTGTTATCTAATACGAATGACATTTCTTAATCAGGCGATATGTAACGTTGCAAACGAAAGCTGTTCTAGGTTTGCCTAAATATTCTGTTTGGCGATATCATCTAAGGCAAGCTGATGGGGCTTTGCTGGGCCCAGCATTGAGCATTTTGCAATCGAGCAGGCTTACCACTGCGGCTACGCTTGCAGATGATCAAGCACCTGCAACATTGACGAGGCTCCTCATGCTCGACCCACTCCCAGAAATGACTTTTGTAACATTGAGACCCGTTCACGGGGCGAAGCGCTTTGTTCGAGAGCAATGTCAACAGAACGCAAGAGGTTTCCAGTATTTCAAGAAACTTGCCCCGAAGCTGTGCAGCAGCGACCAAGCTGGCGACGAACGATAGCTGGCCGAGAATATGCCCAGAACCATCGATGAAAAGCTGGCAGTGTTAAGCGACTGTTAAGTGGAGACTAAATAAAGAAAGCTGAGATGACAAAGAGGAATCAAGTTGAAGCTCTTGGAAGCGCGTTAGAAATAAGCATGTTCTTGCCGAGCTTCCCTATTGATTTCGCCCATTGATCGGCACTCACCATGCCCCCGCCACTGCAACGTTTGTCGAAGCTATCTTATATGGCCCATACGTTGTCCACGACTGACAACGCATGTGTTTAATGTTAATCTATGTTTCAATATAACAGTGTCCGTTCTGGGTTATGTTGACATGTTTTTGCGCATGCGAATGAACTATAAGTTTAAGGTTATGTCAAGGCGTGGAGCGCAACCTCTACACGTGGCGCTCGGCGTATATCTTCATAATCCGCCATGTTTACACTCATTGACGGTCTTACGCATGCGTTAAAAACAGCCCTGTATTTCAAAAACAGTCCTGTATTTCTAAAAACAGCCTATTTCAAAAACAGCCCTGTTTCCAAAACAGCCCTGTATTTGAGGCCTTTTTTTGTTTTTTTTTAATAAATACTATTGTTTACATACGTATTCAATAATGTGCTTTATGTAAATATTTCAGATTTAATTTTTGGTGTATAATAATAATCCTTTTAACTTGTTTTTTAAATTTATTATGTTTTTTATATTTTAATCAAAGTTGTAATTATATTTTTAGTTGTTATTTTTATGACTTTATTATATGAATTATGTATACCTAAACTGCCCTTTTTTGTTTTTATGTGTAATAAATACTATTGTTTACATACGTATTCAATAATGTGCTTTATGTAAATATTTCAGATTTAATTTTGGTGTATAATAATGATCCTTTTTACTTGTTTTTTTTTAAATTTATTATGTTTTTTATATTTTAATCAAAGTTGTAATTATATTTTTAGTTGTTATTTTTATGACTTTATTATATGAATTATGTATACCTAAACTGCCTTTTTTTTGTTTTGTTTTTATTTGTAATAAAATACTATTGTTTCTGTATTATTCTTATTGTTTTCTTTAATTAGATTAGTATTCCCCTCCTATATTAAATGTAAGTAGTGTTATAATAGGGGTGGTCGCAGTATTGTTATTATGTGACTCTTGATATTTTGTCGTAGACAGATTTGACCCCTCCTCCCAAGTCATTTTGGATTCTGTCAACCTGCCATCTTGAGGTCAGGAATAATACTGACTTCTCTACATATATTCTTGGATATTTATAGCAACGTAACACGAACGTAACATGAACGTAACATGAACGTAACATGAACGTAACATGAACGTAACAGTCGGTTAAGCTGTTAATTTTACGGTTATTCGAACCGCCTAGATGATTACTGCTCTATAATGTCGTGGTCTGTTTTAATCATAATGAATAAATAAACGTCAAAAAATTCAAAAAATAAAAAGGTGTGGATCCAAAATCTCGGGAGCCTCTGGGGCCAGTATTATATACATTATATGACTCACGAAAAAAGATCTCACTAAGGGGGTTATCACGTTATCGCTCTCCAGCACGGCAGGACGGGTTGAGAGCCATCTTAGCAATTTCCACAAGCACACACGCACGCTGTAGCTAAGCGGGTTACCTAACTTAAGCAGCCACGCTGCCTCAACGCTAGGTGGAGTGACTAACTTGGTAGGCGGATTGCCGAAGCGCTAGGCACTGCAGCTAACTTCAATCTGCTCGCGCACCGGGTTGCCTAATCTTGGGCGCTACGCTCTGTTGCTAACTTCAGTTGCGTGCGTCCCGGGTTGCCTAACTTGGGCACTAGGCCTGTAGCTAACTTCAGTCTGCGCGCGATATCGCCC
>JACEGR010011441.1:0-14912 GCA_014170235.1 Listronotus bonariensis | reverse complement strand
AATGAAACACCCTGTATATTTTTACACCAGATGATGACAAATAAAATACCTTTTTAAATGGTGTATAGGTTGCATACCGGATCAGCTAAATAACTTAACACATAGGCAATGTAAGGAAAAGAAACGTGAATACCCCCTGAAAAAGTAAAATTATTTTTTAACATCCTATACAATATTTAATCTCGATATGCCCTACGTATGATATGGCAAAATGTTCCGAATCTTGTGACAAATTTTAAAGTTTAAATAGTTAATAGTGTTAAAATAAATGTAATTTACTTGCACCTCTGCATTTTAAAAACAAATCAAATATTACAAAATCGAAAAAATTAGGCACTTAATACTATTAATAAACTTAGGTGTTTTTTTGTGTAGAATCTAAAACCGGCATAAAATATAGGGTGTTTCATTTAAAAAATATAAATTTGATACGACACACTTTTTTGGGAAACCCTGTATAGGCTAAAATAATTTTTTACTGTAGCCTTATCCAACCGCTATATGTTCCATCCAGCTACAGATCGACCGTGTCGAATATGGTGGGCCAGCCTGTATATATTCTTGTAGAACTTTATTTTTTCAACAAGCAGGACTTTTATAAAGTGTCACTTTTTTTCGTAATGACCCTGTATATATTATTTGTATTTGGAAACTTTTTAAATACTTTTGCAGGTTTTTTGGACAAATTGCTACATATTATTATTTTCAAGAAGAACACTAATACAAATTTTACTGGAAAACAATAGGAAACGGCTGAGTGGTTCCTTTATTTTTTAAATAAAATTGGGCGTTGAAATTTTTTTTTTTTGTCAAATTACTGTTTTAAATAGCTTTCCTTCTAGGAAACGATAAAAACAACCCACATACCAAATCTCGTAATTGTACCTCTTTTAATGAAATTATAAAACGTAATTTTGTAAAATGCAGGTAGACCGCCCTCTTAAAAACCTTTTTTTTTGTTTTTGGCTCTTAAAAACTATTTTTGGCCCAATAAAAGAGGTAAGGTGAAAATGTCAGAAATATTTATAAAAATTATCGTTTTGCAAAGTGAAAACCATTTTTTTATTTTTACATATACAGTGACCGCCAGAAATGTTGAACTATATGAAAAACTTTTTAATTTTTAATTGCTCATAAAATTAAGACCCTTAAATTTCAAAAACATCTTAAATCTTCATTATTCCTAAAGCATCTAAGTACATTTTTAGATCACATCAAGAAACGAAATTAAACTTTTGATTTTTTGTGGTTCAATAAGGCTAAAATTTAAAAGCACCTTCAAATTAATGTTCTACATCATTTTTGCCGTATAAAAAAACGTTTTTACATTTTAAAATTTATTATATTCACGTTTCTTGTTAATGATATATTATATAATAATTTTTTAACATTTATTAACCATTTTTTTTACCATAATCCCAATGAAGTTTAATTTTTAAACCTGGTAATAGAAAATCATATAAAAAGGTTTATATTTTTAAAAAATAAGGACGTTTTTATAAGGCAAAAATGATGTGGAACGTTAATCTAAACGGGATTTTAAATATAAGCCTTATTAAACCACAAAAAGGCAAAAATTTACTTTTGTTCTTTAAAGTGATCTAATTGTACTTAAATTCTTTAAGAATAACAAAGCTTAGATATTTTTTTGAAACTTAAGGGCAATAAAGATAATTTACGACAGTTAATTTAGATTGTTCTAATCTGTATACGGGGTAAATTAGAAAATTAGTTAAATTCCAATTTTTTATTAGATGGCTCTGCTTTTAAAATATGAAATAACTTTACCTTCTAAATAAGTTTTTCAAATAATATTTTTCTCTTAGTTCAAAAATAAAGGTAGTTTTCTCTTGTGCCACATTCATTTATTTGCACCTACCTCGTATACGATATGGAATAATTAAATTTTAATAAGTGTTTTGTGAGTTTCGTTACATGCAGAGATTTTTATCAAGTATAACTTTTTTGAGAAATCAACAATAAAAAAGTTATCCATATGGTTAACATTTCTGGCGGTCACTGTATGAGAAGGTTTTTGCAATTTATTGCACCCCCTGAAAGTTATATCATTATATCTTACCATTGTTTAGTCTATTCTCTATAATTCGAACCAAAAAAACACCCTGTAAAGTTTAGAACATTATTAAAATATAGTTTAATCTTTATCTCCTAATGATATTATAAACAACCATTTATCACTACAGTGTATTTTCTTTTGGTTCTACATTATTTATTTACGGTATGAGAGTTTAGTATACATATCAATGTTTTAATTATGTTGTTCTCTATAGAGTGTAAAATAACCAGCAAAAGTTTAAAATATATACAAAAGTAAGTAAATAATTTAGTTTAAAAAGATTTAAAATTTCACAATATAAAACAAAATAAACAAATACAATACTATCGAAACGATCTTATATATCGATGGTCTAGTTCACACATGTTGTAAGTGCCAAAATTAGTTTTTAAGTTAAATAAACTTTAATGTTTAAAGATTTGCCATAATTTTTGTCTAAAAGTATTTAAAACGATTGGAAAATGGAGCTTGCATTTTCAAGCTTAAATATTTTACTTGCTACTTGTGTGCATAGAAAAGTTCTTGTATATAATTATATGTTAATGTATACAAGTCACTTTCGCCGAAAAATGCACTCACAGCATTTGTGAACTAGGCCATTGATATTAATGCCTATATGTTCAATAATCCAAGCATTTTTTTAAGCATTACAATTCCATATAATAAAAATATGTCTAAAAGAAAGCAAGCAAAAGTGTAAACATATTAATTTTAATTGCATATAATAACAACGATAAGGTTTCTTTAAAATAAATATGTTTTCTATTAAAATTTTGGGTGGTTCAAAACTCATACCAAAAATTACAGATGCTCAATAAATATCCTACTAAACATAAACAAAAGTAAAAATAAATAGTAGCATAAAAAATCGTATTTAAATATATAAATGAGAGCATAAACATGATTATTTTTTAAATTATTAAGTATATTAAAAAATATTTCCCTTGATGCTGTTCAGCTAATATTTGAACAACTTGGAACACAGTTTAAACTAAATAAATAAAATAAACAACTAACTTTAAAACAAGGATTTTCTAAGAAATTAGGAATACATATTTATAGCCTGTATTTTTATTACCTATGCAGTGTGTTAAAAATTGGTGGAATATGTATTAAAATAATAAAAACTTTAATAATAGATAGAAAGAAAGTTACAGGCGATTAACACACGTAAATTCATTTAATGTCATTTTGATGACTGCTAATTCTTCTTTGGTTTTTCAAATATTAACTTTTATGGCAGTCGCTTTGTTTCTCAACACATTTTTAAATAACGTCTTTGCTCTTGAATGGTTTATGACACTTTATGGTATGGTAAGATCGCAACATGTAAAAAAATATTTTTTAAAGCAAATACCAAATTTTTATAAACTTCTGTTCTTAAACAACGGAAGAAATTAAATTTGCATCGCCACATTTTTTTTATCTTTGGACAAAGCACGAAGGCTAAAAGCCTAAAGCCTAAAACTAACGTACCGTGGGTGTCTTAAGCGAGGTAAGAGGGAGTTTGTTGACACGGGACTTAAATACTTGAAGATTTGGGGAAAGAAAAGACCTACGCGGGCAGCAGGTGCCACAATCTAGAAACTCCATGGTTAAAAGAACGAACAAAGTGGGAAGTTCGGGGCCTGTCCAGTTGGACCGTATAGGGATTTATACGCGCGGCACCACGAGTTTCTCTGTTGGGAACCGTGAGTGGAGGAACTATTCTTGAGAGCAGAAGGGATGGAAGCACCTATAAAAACCCATAAATCCCTCACGACGATGGGTAAGGGAGGCCTTAGTAAAAATAAATAATGAGACGAATAGCTCCTCTTTGGATGGAATCAAGAATGCTTAAGGTTGTGGGGGACGCCATGCCCCAGATATGAGAACAATATTCCAAGGAAGGTCGGATTTGGGAAACATATAAAGTGTATAGAAGGGGAAAAATACTTTTTGGCTCGAAAGAGAAACCCAAGCGTTTTTGTAGCTGCCGTGGCGCTATAGATACAATGTGTCTATGCCAGTTACGGTTACTTTCAAATGTGACGCCTACGAGATTGAGGGAGTCTTTGCTCTGTAAAACTTGGCCGCTCATAAGTAAAGAATGAGTATTTGATGACTCTTTTCGCGACAAGGAACATGATTGTGTTTTGGATGCATTAAAATGGACGAGATTTTTGGCGCCCCAATCCAATATTAAATTAAGATCCTGCGAAAGACATATCTTCATCGCTCTGCGTTTGTTTTCCAAATCAGGTTTAGTGATGGGTTTAGAAACCTAAAAACTGGAGTGAAGGGTACTATCGTCGGCGAAACTATGAATGGAATTAGTTGTGGACGATAGAAGGTCGTTGATGTGAAGAAGAAACAATGTTGATGCCAGAACTGAGCCCTGAGGTACTCCAGCATTTACTTGGTGAAAGCTTGAAGAATGGCCATCCACAATAACTGATATACGTCGATCAGATAGATAACTAGAGAGCCAAGTACAGAGTTTAGTTGAAAAAACATAGGAGGGAAGTTTATTAAGAAGTACGGCATGCCAGACCTGGTCAAAAGCTTTTGGATATATCAAGAGCAACCATCTGGGACTCACCTAGAAACTCAAGAGACTTATTTCAGCAGTGTGATACATTAAAATATTTATTGATAAAAACTGTAAGCTTTCTCCAAAAACAACTCTGTGTGCTTTAAAACTTTTTTTTCATTTTATTATTTATAACTTAACCCACCAGCGTACCGGGGGTAGCCCCGAGCCCCTGGCAAGGAGGTCCCCCAAGAGGAGACCTCAGATGTTAATAAAAACGTACAGTGAAAAAAAAAAGAAACGCTGAAAAAAACTTTTTTTTCGTTGTCAAAAATCTTTATGCACGAAAAGTAAGTACTCTTAAGTAAGGGGTCCCACTTACAATTTCGTACAATTTCGCCCAGCTCTCTTTTACTTGCAGACTTTTTTTTTGGTTGTCAAAAATAAAAAGAGGCCCAACTAACATTTCCGCCACAGGCCCAGATACCTGTAGGTACGCCACTGACTAAACCTTATAACATACGGGTTGCTAAAAACGTTCTTTGAAAATGTGCTTAGAAACAAAATAACCGCTATTAGAAAAAATTGATGATAATATTTCAAAATCCAATTTTTCAAATAAAATTTTAAATCATGAGCATGCATTACTCATAAACAGCTGTCATAATTATGTTTTTACAGATACTTAAAATTATTTGAACCAAAAAAATATATATATACAGCACTCTTTCAAAATACACATTTTCAGTTTTTAAAAATATCTTAAAAACAGATAGAGCCTTCTACAAAACGGCTTTAAATTTTTGGTTAAATGACCTATAACTTATTAGATTTAACCATCTTTTTTATTATAGTTTTATACAGTGTGTCTACGTAAGTTGGCGTCATATGGGAAACTTGTTTATTATTAATTTTACGGGAAACAGTTATTCTTTATAAATAGTTTTGCATGCTCCAAAATCTAAAATGCAATCATCAAATTTCAAATTGTATCAGTCATCTACGATGTTTGGCCAAAAATGTAATTTTTGCTTAAGAGTAAAGTACCTGTAGTTTTGCCAATATAGAAAATTGTGATAAGAAAAGATGTTTAAAATTTAAAAAATAATTTTAAATCTGTAATTTTGTTCCTTCACCAAAATATTTTTTTCTGTCAATCTCGAGAAAACTTAAGTTTGGACATTAGTGCATTGTACATTATTCTTATTTTGATAAGTAAGTTTAAAAAGTTTATGTAAAATTGTCCTATGAAATTTATAAATAAATTTTACCACTAATTTTTGCTTACACACATTTGGGGGCCCCTATACCCCGGGGCCCCGTATCATTGGTACGGCTGATACGACTATGCACCCGAATAATGCACTTATGTACAAACTTAAATTTTTACCATTATCGCAGAAGAAAAAAAATTTTTGGTAATAAACAAAGATGCATATTTAAAAGTATTTTTAAATTTAAACACATTTTTTATAACAATTTATGAAATTCGCAAAAATACAGGTACTTCACTCTTAAACGAAAATTACATTTTTAGAAAAAATCTTGTAGGTGACTAAAACACAATTTAATATCTGATGATTGCTTTTTAGGTTTTAGACCTTAAAAACCTTTTATAAAGAATAACTTTTTTTTGTAAAATTAATAATAAAAAAGTTGCCCATATATGACGCCAACTTACGTTTATTCCATTTATTTATTCTCTACCAGTTACGGACACGCTGTGTGTACAGGGTGTTCGGTTATATTTTGAACGATGTCTACAAGTTCTATTGTTTCAGATAGAAAAAGAAATTAAAATACAAAAATTGTAAGATTTTATAAAAACCGCTAGGAATTGCTAAAACAATAAACAAATGAAAATCAAAACGTAAAGAAATAAGCAACTTTGTTTTTTTTTTTAATGGAACACCATATACGAGGGTGGTTTAAATATGATCGAGACACACGCTGTAGACGGCGCGCATGCATGTTTTAAAGGGCGTGGCTTAAATATATTGTAGCTGGGTCTCTTACGAACAGTGTGGCATAGTTTTGTTGGCAGTACATATTTCACGCGCGTGCTACGACCATGAGTAAACGTGAAGTACCGACCGCCGCGCCGTTGCGCAACGTATTATCATTTGTTTTTAGTGTGGGGAAAGGCGTTAAAAACACGGAAATTTTTATGCGTTTGCGAAATCAGTTCCGAAGTGAGTGACTAAGTAGGGCTGTTGTGTTTAAATGGGTCAAAACATTTAAGGATGGCCGCGAAACCGTCGAGAATGAACCACATGATCGTCGACCGCGAACCTGGTCATGTGTACTGTGTTCTGGGACCAGTGGGGTGTGCTGTACGTCGATTTCCTGCACGCCCAACGTACCATAAATGCTGAATACTACTTTAATAGCCAATTCCCACCTAGAGGTTTTAACCCGGGGTTTTTACCCCGGGTAAAAAGTCTTTGACACGTGATGATTCACACCTGCGAGTCATGGGTAAGGGATTAAAACTCGTGCGTTTCCACCTGCCAGATTAGGACTGGTTCTAATTTTCCCCTATGGGTGAAGACTTTTGACAAAATTCCCTACATAAATTAACGGTTGGTACTACCAAAAGTTATGATTCGATTCAAATATGCATGGATATGATTTTACCCGTGTCCTTGAAAAAACCCCGACAATCAGCTGATGGGTGCCGACTCATGCATCACGGGTGAACACCCCTAAGTGGGAATCGGCTTTATCCTTCTAAAAACACTCGTGAATCCCGCTTATCCCTCGAAAAAGAGAGCATACCAGCACGAAGGCCTCTAAGGTGTCGCGGGTAAGGTAGTTGTCGTGGTTACCTTGAATACACCTGGCCGAACTGAATGCTGTTTATATGGAGACCATATCTATACAGTGAAAGTGCAAATATTTTTTCCTACGACCACTTCAGAAAATAGCAACAGCACAATTATCTTCATGAATAGAAAATGCTATATCACACTAGTGTTAAAAGTACTTTACAGCACTAGTAGTTGCAGAAAAGTACTGACAACACTGGTGTGATACATGTTATGATGTCATTCAAAACTGCTATTGGTTTTGCAAGTGACATATTTATTGTAGTGACAGTAAAAACTTTATTTACCTTAAACGGTAGAAACCTAAAGAAGGGAAATCATATCTTATTTTATATTTATTAAAATTTACGAAAAATAAAAGAATAAACAAAAATAGACATAACCACAAACAACTTTCACTGACTGGCACAGTGTCATCAGGTTAGATCAAATTAAAAATCTCCCTTCTCACCTTGAGCACGTACTTTACCCTTCCGACGTTGCCAAATACTTTCCATATTTTGCATGGCAACTGACGTCGTTTGGTACGTTTTTTCCTTACTTTTAGGACTTTAGGTTATGCATTTACAATTTTCATATTTTTTTATATTATTTTCTAAAATATGGGGAAAACTGTTATTTTTACTTAATTTTATATGTGATGTTCTAGCTCAACTGTTTTACCAATTTTACCCCACCCAGTGCCCCTTTTTCACTCCCCGGTCCCGTAAGTTTATTTACTGATATTTTTTAAAAACGGAATATTTTGATATGCACCACTTGATGTTTTATTTAGAAGAGTGTCTAAAATATGTAAGAATTCAGATAATTTTTAAGAAACACTTTATACTAGCAGAAAAACCGTATTAAACTATTAGCGTTATTACCTAATAAACCATACAATTTTATTAAGTGATACTTTTTAATTCCAAAATGATAAAGTATAATGCTTCTAGGGTAGGTGATTTTGTGATGTAAAAAAATATTGTCAAACAGTATAATATAGTATGAGGGAAAAGTATATATCACACTAGTTAAAGTAAATATCACCCTAGTGTTAAAAAGTTCAATTTGTTTTTATTTTTTCTAAATAGACAAACTTTAATTTATTTATTTTGGGTGAAGAATTTGTACCGTAGAAAAATAGGCAAAGAGACTTTGTGAAAATGACTTCTTACACTCGTATTTGTCGCACTCGGCCAACGCCTCGTGCTACAATATTCCCACTCGTGTGAAATGAATACCTACACTTGAGAAGCCGTAATATACTATTGATTAAAAACAACAAAAACATTTTGTTAAGAAATAAAAAAATATATCTAGAAAGTAGTAATTGTCGAATCGCCTACTCTACAATTATTACAAAAGGTTTAAAAATTCTATAAAAATACATCATTTCAAATTTTTAATATTGTCGTATATTATTTAGATGGTAAAGTTGGGCCAAATTGCTAATTTTTAATTGTTTAAATGGTTATAACGTAAATAATATAATTTTTTCGAAAAATGTAAAGAGTCATTTTCGAAGGAAAATTAGTTAAAAATTGTATAAAATTTTATTTAACGCCTAAAAATTGCGGTTTAAAAAAATTTCAACCAAAATTCGAGCTAGCCACATGGGTCGTCGTAATCAGCATTTTATTCTGAACATGATTCTGTAAAAAATTCCATGAGAATAATTTTTCACACATGTGTGCCCATACGACCTGGTCTATAATGGTTTCTATTAGTTCTATGGGATCCTAGTATTAGTTTTTTCGACAGGACAATTACCAAATCGATTCACTTCATAAAACCAGAAGTTGAGAAAAATGTTAAAATATAATATGTAGTTTTTTAAAAGTTTTATTAAATTACGAATTCAAAAAGGTTGCAAACTGTATTAGTGCAAACGCATCTTTTTACAAAGTATAGTTAATCAAGTGCTTTGATTTTAAAATTTAATTATTATCAACAAATGGAGTTAATCGATTTGGCAAGTGAAGCATCCAATTAGAAACACCATTTACCCATGTGGTCTTTTTCTTAAAATTTTTATCTTTAATAAAAAAAGTGTCTAGCTACTACATGATTGTATATTAAAATATGCAATTATTTGTTTAGGCCTTTATGAGCATGAAATAAATTTAAACTATCAATACTGTTTATACTTATAAAACACAGTTTTTGTATTATTTAAAGGGCGACCTTCCACTTGGCAATGGTAAATGAGTACTATAAGAGTTCATGTAACTTAAGGGATTATTTTTTAATTCCATTTTTTTCTAAAAAATATTTACCCTAAACTTCTTATGGACGATACAGGTTTTTTTTTCTTGTATGTCAAAAAATGTCTTCTTATTTATAGAATCTCCTTATAATTTTTTAATAATATCCAAATTGGTATAAAACTTGTAAAAAAAAACAATTATTTTTATTTTCTTTTAACACCCCGTAGTTTAAAAACTAAGACGTTTAGGACATATGTTCATATGAAGTTTTTTTCTTATTATTCATTGTAAAATCGCTCCTTAAGGTTTGTCGGTTAACTTACTGGAAAGAAGCTTTAAATAAAAACACAGTTTTTGATTTGATTGATTTGATAAAATGCAATTTTTAGATTATTTCACAATTGTTACTGCGCGTTTTTTATTTATGAATTTTATTTTTTTTTATTTGAAATAGGTTATATTTATGTATTTATAATACAGCGTGTCTTTTTAAGTTCGGGATCATATTGAAAACTTTTTTATTACTAGTTTTACGAAAAAAGTTTTTCATTATAAAAATTCTGCATAGTCTAAAACCCAAAATGCAATTATCAGATATTAATTTTTTTGCAGTGATATACGAGATGTGTCAAAAAATATGAATTTTGATAAGGCAGAAACTACCTTTAATCTTCATATTATTGAAATTTTTTATGAAGAAAATTAGCTTAGGACAAAAAATAACATTCCAAAATGCAAACTTGTTCATTTTCAAAAAAAAAAAAATATATTTTTATTTTTTATACGTTAAAGGTGAAAATTTAGGTTTGTACATACATTAGTGCATAGTTATTTCGAAATGTAACATGTAAAAACTTAGGAACCGGAAAAACAGCAAAAAATCACAGAAACGTTAGTTATCCCAAAATATATTTTTTTAATATACCAATTTGCATATTTAAAAGTTATTTTTAATCCTGAACATCTTTTCTTTATAAAAATTTCTATATTATAAAAAATTTGGCTACTTTTCTCTTGAACAAAATTCATATTTTTTACATACGGCGTATACCAGTGCAAAAATTAATATCTGATGATTGCATTTTAGGTTTTAGTCCATGCAAAATGAAATATATTTGCTATTATCTCTTTGATATTTATTTTATTATTTAGGATTAGAAAATACCATAAACTAAGTTACATTCATAACCCCGGGACCATACCACTACTCCCCTTAACAATAGGACAACTTTTAGAACAGACAGCAACTAAATATGGAGATCGACAGGCGATAATTTCCAGATCTCAAAATAAAGCTTTGACTTTTCTCGAAGTTTTAAAACAGGCAGATAAGTTAGCTGCCGGCCTAAAAACTATAGAACTTAATACTGGTGATCGAGTTGGTATTTGGGCTCCCAATGTTATCGAATGGTATGTTACACATATGGCATGTGCCAGGGGAGGATATGTTTTGGTAAGTTTTTCTTTACAGCAACTAACAAGATTTTTGTAATATTTTTGTGAAAATTTACTTCAAAGTTTTGAGTGGCAAGTGCCAGGCGCCTTACTTCACTTCCCGAAATAAAATTTGATGAAAAAAAAATAGGTCATTCCCTCCTTTTTGCGCCTATTTCATTCCAAAGCACCTTATTCACAGAGAAATTATTCACCAAAAATCCCCACCACACCTAAGCTCCTCTGTCAAACGCCTATTATCCCCTGTGTGGCGCCTATTTTTCATGGCGCCCTAGGCTGTAGCCTAGTCAGCCTAATGGTTAATACGGCTCTGGCTCTTACACTCTTGGAATTAGCATGTTTCAAGCAGAGTATGGGAGTAGGTGTAAAAAGTCATGGGGTAAATTTAAGACGCATTAACCCTCGTTTTACACTAAACCGAATTCGCCGGACAGAGTGATAAAAAATTAGATGGTGCCTTTAAGTTTACCGACTTTCCGGATTATTAACGTGTGAAAGGTCTCATAAGACTCCATACACTTTGATAACATCGGTCCGTCGCCCGGCTCCCGCTAATGTAAAAAGGCAGTAAGAGTTAAAAATGAGACATATATTGGGGTAATAAAGAATACACCATAACTTTAACATTTAAGGAAAGCCTGAAAATGCCAAGAAAGTATATTTGTAAAGCTAAACAATAGACAATAGATGACTAAAAAAGCTGCAATTTTATAGTTATTCAAGGCAAAACATCTTACAGATATGCTGTCAAAAAGTAAACCATAGGAGAAGAAAAACAGTCCAGTTCGATTTAGCGTCGAACTTGAGTATCATGGCAAAATGGAGATTTGAACTAACAAAAACCGAGGTCAAGTAGTTGAAACTTTTGTTAGTCAAACTAACCTTTAAACAACTTTCAAAGATGGAAAACCTGGTGACGACTTGTAGAAATATTTTAAGGCAGAAAAAATGGAAAAGTGTAGAAGATCTGCCACAAGTTATCCTTAATAATTTATTCCTTTTATAATTAACTGGTACAATGTTACGACCATATGAATTTAAAAGTAAAACCTGCTTATGTTTATATTATGGATAAAACTGGTTTATTTTTAGATTTTCTTAAATAACAAAAACAGAAGGGATTTTTAATGTTTAACAAGGCGCGCTTGTGGCTGCTTCGGTTGTATCGGCAAGCGTCGATCTCCGGAGTTAAGCAGTGGAATGCGCGCCCATAATTTGGATGGGTGTCCGGCGACAGCGGTGTTTTGGGCAACGGCACACGGTGTTCTGCTCGGGGATGCGGACCGAGCAACAACCATCCAAGTTATGGAATGAATGGTGTGTGAATGAGAAGGAGTAGGGGTCAAGGTACAATAAGCCTTCAGGCTGCAGTGCACCACCTAGGGGGCGGTCGTCGGACCTGGGTGGGATGACCCCGAAAGGGTGAAAAAAAATGTTTAACAAGCGGTTTACATTTACACTGACTCACTATGATCCTAATTAACCCTAGATTGCCAACCTCCGTAAATTTTACGTAGTTTATTTTTAAATTGAATCTCCGTTCTACCCACTGATCTCGATGGATTGCCAATTTTATTACCTGCACGAAACAAAAGTTACTTTTCATGGGCAAAAAATGTGTATGTGCGCTTAGATACCACTCATTCCCCCGGTTTGACGCGTAGGCGCCAAACAGACTATCCGCATTATCGGAAAGAATTTTCGACGCCTTGCCGGGGTTTCCCGTTCATAGTACGGTAGCTAATGAGCGTCACGATCAGAACGCGGGCGGGGGCACGGTGTGCCGGTGTTGTATTCTCCACGATATTTTTTCCGAAGTCCTCGTTTGCACCAATCAAAAAATATTTGAACTGAGGAAAAACTATAAGGTACAAAGCGTATCTACTTGTCCAACATCAATTGTTGGACTAAAAGCTTTATTAGGTCTTCTAATCTAATCTTCGGCTTTGAAAGACAATCACCTCTCCCCTGAGATTATTTTAATCGATTCATTGTCGGGTTCCAAGTACCGTGCAACTATGAGTAGAACAAGATTTAATTTTTTACCTAATGCGCTTAGATTTGATGTTTCTACAAGAGCAGAAAGAAAACGCATGTCTGCGTTTGCTCCGATATCTGATATTTGGGATAAATGTATAACTAATTGTATCATGCATTATAAATCTAGTGCCATTAGCCAACAAATTACTTGGATCACCAGATAACCTGGCAGTCGTCGATACAATTAGAAAAAATAGGACACAGATACCTCCAGAACTACTACACATTAAGACTAGACCACTGATCTGCCAATGTTATTACCTGCGCGAAACAAAAGTTACGTTTCTTGGGCGAAAAAACCGCAAGCAAGTTGAGGGTAAACGCATCTGGCGCCGAAAGAACTATCCACATAATCGAAAAAATTTGTCTACGGCGTCCTGGTTTTCTGTTCAAAGTACGGTAGCTAATGAGCGTCACGGTCAGACTGCGGACGAAGGGTATGGGGTGCTGGTGTTTGTATTTTGCCACGGCTTTGAGTGCAATGTTCGTCCACCCATTCATTTATTTACTGCGCGAGGTCGTAAAAATCCGAAAAATGCTTCCTGCCACTGCGGATCTAAATGTAAGTTATCTATGGACTAGACCAAACATCAATGAAACACTTGTTTGGTTTCCTATTAACTGAATTTAAACAAAAACGTCCCATTATTGTCATCAATGCCAAATGTGATAAACGATAATTCATTATAACCTGTAATAATTCATGTATATATATATATATGTATATATATATATATATATATATATATATATATATATATATATATATATATATATATATATATATAAAACTCACTGTATACATAATATACAACATGTCCAATATAATGAGGGACAGTATGGGCATCTTGGATATTAAAGCCGCTTTAAACTCATACATTATCTATAACCATAATATGCCATCTGCTGGTGAAAAAATGAAATCCAGGCTCAATTATATGATAAAGCTGCAGATTCCTACATTGCCTAAAACTCCAAAAACTACAGTTTCAAATGTAATGGGTGAAAATTCTCAAGCAGAAAATACGAGACCTGAGAAAAAGAGAAAACGATCATATTGCAGCCTCTACCCCTATGTAAAAAGAAGAATGACAACAACGTATTGCCATAAATGTCCGAGACCTCTTTGGTGAGAGCACCAGATAAAAATGTGTTATAAATGTGCCGAATTCGGGGCCGAATATAATCCAAATTAATTGTGTTTTTGTCTGTTTAGTAATTTAGTTTTGTTTTAATTTAGGATATGTTGGCTATTTTTATGTTGAAATAAATGTTCAGTAGTTAAAATAGAACATATTTATTACTTTTTCTTAAAAAATAAATTTAATACTTCATAAAAGGCAAAAAAATAATATTGTTTTCTGCATACTTATAATATACGTAAAATTTACGTATACTTGGCCTTAACGAATACTTTTTTAACGTTGACAATCTAGGGTTAAGTAGTAAATCTAGCTGCCTTATTTTTTACCTTGAGTATTTTTATTACTTTATTCTGGGAAAAATTAGACAGTGATTTTTACAAATAGCAAATTTTGCATAAATATAGCTTAACAGTAAAATGCCTCTAACACTTTCTAACACTTAAATAAAAAAGTTAAATAAAGTTTTATTTTTATTTTTTTATTTTTTTTTATCTTTTTGACATCCCACGAAGGCATATGCTTAAATACCAGTGTACCGTGGGTGTCGGGTTATTAGATATTCCCCTCAACTCAAACATCTGCTTTATTAGTGACATAAATATTTACATTTCATAACTAACTACTATGTACATGATGTTTACTCGCTTTCCTTATACAGGATTCGCG
>JACEGR010011440.1:0-14915 GCA_014170235.1 Listronotus bonariensis | reverse complement strand
AGTTTTGTAAAGCTCAAAAATTAACTGTAAGAAAATAATATGTTTTTTTTTTGTATAATATTGCGTAAATATTGTGTAAATAAAATTTTAAACATAAAACTCAAATAAAAATGCCGACCCCTTAGAGTTGAACTATGGGGCTCATGTTTGGTAAGGATTTTGTTTTTTTACATCAAATAGAAAGAGGGTAAGATAAAAAAAGAATTAATCCTTAAGGGTAAATACCTTGGGAGGTTAACCTAAAAGTTTTTAATAAACCTATATTTAAAATGTCTCAACATAAATGGTGGTATTTTTTTTAATATCTTTTTAAGTATAAAATCTGTGATATTTTTTTCAATGGCGTTCGAGCAGGATTTTTGTGGCGTGGATTCACACCTGTAAACCTTAAAACACCCTGTATATGCATGAAACTTTTTGCATCAAGGGTACATAGTTTAACTGTACATCTAAATTAGAAATATGGCAAACTGCTAAACATTTTCGTTGGGAGTTAAAAAAAAATAGTTTTAAAAAGATTTTTTTAAATACCGCTTGTCACTGCACGCAACAGCGGTACATGAAGACGCACCTTAACAAGAAGAAGTAATGAACAACTGGTAGATTTTATTCAAAATAACCACCAGCAGCTAGTGATGGCCAATCGCGGTAGGTCATCCCTCACCATGGGTAAAAACTAATGTTTAAAATTTTATTTAGGACTCTTATTATAGGTAGGTAATTCATCCATTTTAGCGAACACCCTGTATAGGGGGTATGTGTCCCTATGTTTTCAAAATAAAACGTCACAATATGTTAAATAGTAAAACAAAAATCAGGTTAAGGTAATTTTATAGACTCTAATAATCAACAATTTAAAAAATATATTTATGTTTTACCCATCTATTATTGATCTGTAATACCTTAGAAACGGAATATGTTATGGTAGCAATAATACCTGCTATCACACCTAGGGCATTAAACTTGATCTTTATTGTGTACTCAATAATAGTGAAACTTTTGAAGTTGAAGTTTTGGTTTTCTGGTACCTTTATAACCAAGACTGTTCCTCTATTTTCAATGTCATCAATAGTCATTTTGACCAACTCATCTCGTCTTAAACCTCCAAAAACACACGTTACCAATATGACTTTGTGTACCAAAGTAGATATCATCAGGAACCTTCTTAATAAATTTTAATATTTGTTCTCCTTCCAAAACTTTAGACTTCTTCGGGACGTATCCTTTCGACTTAACTTTTCAAAAAAGATATGAGACGATGGTATTGCAGAAATGTCTATATTTTCATAGACCATCAACGTAGACCTTAGGGTCGAATACTTGGTCAGAGAGAGTTCGGACTGTATTTTTCCGACTAAAAATAATAGAAGTTTGTTAAACATTGCTGTATTAAAATAAAATCAATAACTTACCAGTTCCTGAAAATATGCCATTAAAACGGTTTCCGGTTATTTGAAGAATTGCGTTCCCATCTTTCCAAATACCAAATATGCCATACTCCCGATCATATTGTTGCCTTGATTTAACTGGCAAAAGATTTTCGGTCGCTTTTATGGCCTTTTCTCTTATATTTTGTGGAATTTCTTCCATTATGAGCAAATCGTTAAATAAAAAATGCCAACTGACTAACTGATAGAAACATCAAAGTCAAACTTAACACCAGTCATTATCTACTTACGTATACAGGTACAGGTGCAACTTATTCTTTATATTTCGAATAAATAATGTAATTAGTCATTGAAAAACTCTTTTTGGGTAAAACATAAAGCATTGTAGGCACCATGGGCTTTACTGGACTATAATGCCCATCAGGTCGAAATCTAGCCTTCGGGCTATTTCGACCTTCAGGGCATTATAGTCCTAGTAACGCTCTTGATACATAAATAGCTATTCTAAAGCTAGTTAATAAAATATGTATGTTACAGAATATACCAAAAAAATTTTAAAAATTTTTCCAAAAATTTGTAATTTAAACAATTTCCCATGCCTTAATTTGCCGAGAATTGAAGAGAAACACAAAATTAAGGGGTATATTAGTACTGCCATGTAGAGAAAAAAAATGCCATTATACAGGGTTCGTAAAACATTTTAGGAGTTGGTTTTTTAATTAAATATATCCTTCACCATAATGTTTTAGGCAAACCTGTACGAACACCTTTGTTTAAATACTATATTTGATATAAAATAGTTTTAATCCGGTTAAAATGGGTAAAATCGCTTCCTTTTCGGATCTTAGACCTTTATTATACCATGTGCAGGGCATAGCAAAACACCACTTATAATTAGTAAAAAATGCTAAATGACCATATGAACTATTTTACACTGTAGCCCGGAACCTAATACCTTTATATTTGTTGATACTATTTGTTCTAATCCTCGTAGATAAGTTTAAACATGCGGGATATTCCCATGATAGTTGTTCCGCTATTAAATAAGTAACATATTGGACGAGGCACACAGTCTCTATTGAACTCTACCTTATTAGGTCCGAGCCTCAAGAGACATTAACTGATAAGCGCTGATAGTGACCAGAGATAAGCAACTATGAGATAGACGGGGCGAGATAAGGGTCACAACATCATTCCCTGTAACAATGCTGCTTGACATGTTCATTACGTACTCTGACGTGTATTAATACGGGAGGAAATGCTTATCATTTGATGAGTTTTTAAAATTCTATCTATTGGAAATAATGGACTGTGTTATGAATTGCAAACTACAATTTTGTGGTATAATAAAAGATGTAAATGATTTTTAAACAAAATATCGAAAGACATTTTGGTCAATAATACAGGAGGATTAAATTTTACTTTAACAAAATGTTCAAATATCGACATTAAGGTGTATAATATCACTTTTAAATAATGAAATTATTAATAACTTTCATTTACTGTTCTCTGCATTTATAATAAAAAGCTAATTTTCTCAGAACATGTGTATGCAAAAATTATCAGGTTTCTTATGCCTAGAATTTTCTACCGAACTTGCCTTTCACTGCTCGAAAACTAAGTTATTTCAATATTTTCACTGAATTCATAATAAGATAGGTATTTGGGGGAAACATAGTTATGATACACATATTGTTGTTTTGGACGCCGCAGTTATCCTCCTACTCATCTACACATACATACGATAATGTGTTTGTGGTGACACCCGCTTCTCGACAGGACCCTTTGAGTGCGTGTTTAATGATTCGAACGGAGATATATTATATTACTAGTAACTTTTACTAACTTATATGTGTTAAGACTTAAGACACTTAACCAGAAAGAAACTACACATTCTCTAGTTAATGTCAAGTTTGGCCAATTTCAAAGTTTAGCCGTAACATAATAATATGTAACTTAAAATTAACGGTGGATTTAAACAGACTATTGGCGAATTTCTAAAATTATATTATTAAAATAGGTTGTTAGCAAACATTGATACAAAAATCCATTTTATTGAAAGGTGTTGACAAAAATAAGAAGATTTTAAGAGCAAACCAACAAAACTAAATTCCCTGTAAAGTGCTGAAGTATACATTGAGGAAACACGAACACCATTCAAAATTGGGTAAAGGAAATAAAAAGCAAAATGAGGTGATATATCGAGCCGTGAAGTAAGAAAGGCAACGTTGCAAACAACACTGTACAGTAGGAATATTAAAATAAGTTCCTAATAGATTTACATGCTAAATATAATTAATTTTTCAAGTGTTTTAAACAAAATATAGGTATTATTTTTTTTAGGATATAGACAACATATAGGTATAATTTTAAATACTATAGTTGCCCTAAAAAGCAATAATGTGCCTGCAAAACTTATTAGGAACTTTTCTGCCTTATACAAATTTGTTGGTAAGGATTTAAAAATTTCACATTGTTATGATGTTTTCTACGCCTGCTTTATGCATTTTTTGCGAACAGACCAATGTAGCTTTTAAAAGTTAACTAATCATTTATTATTTAGTAATACTTGCAACACTTAAAATGAATTGAAAGCATGTGTGTTTAGTTATAAATATAAAAGCTTAATAATATAGCGTATTACATAAGATGCGCTTTAAAATAACAAACGCTTTAAATTAGGTTTTCCACTATATTTACCCTTAAACCGCCTTAGGTAAATAACTTTCAGAATATCTATATAAATATTTTTTGGTGAACTTACCAGGATATTTATGCGCATTAGTTGATATAGTCCTTAGGATATTGCTTGGGGTAAATACTTGTTTTTGGTGCACTATACACACACACTATTGATATCAAATAAAACCATTTTTAAAAAACACACTTAGTTAATTAGTAGCCCATAAAATATATTTGTCCATTTACCGTATATAGGTACTACTTTTACTTTTAATAAAAAAACACTTCAATAGCGCACAACCAGGCTTTCCTAATTTCATCGTATATGGGGAAATAAAATGTTGTTTGATAACCCTCTGTTTTAAAATAACTTGGGTAATTCGTTTTGCAGCCCAAAACGCAACACGTTCGTTCCATAATGTATGCCGTACGCACCAACTATACGGGCACATTTAAACGTAAAAACAACGATTAACATATTGCCACTGGTCCTATTTTTTAAACATAACAATGAATTACTTATCCTTTCTTTATATAATGAATACACCTACGATTTAACTTTTAAAAATAGAAAAAACCTTTAAGCAATCGTTTAAACTTGTTTCTGTTTACTTCTAAACATTACTTGACATTCCTACTGTGCTGTGTTGCCAGATCTCTCCTTCAATTTTAATGACTATTTAATATTTTTTAAAAACTTCTTATTTCAAAATAAAGCTGCAAAATTTTCAGGTTTAAAAAATAATAGGAACCAATTAATTTTATTAGATAAACTAGTTACATATACCGGTTCCAGCATTACTATTTCCACAATATTTAGAGTTATGATACACATATTGTTGTTTCGAGCGCCGCGGTTATCCTCCCTACTCATCTACACACATACATACGATAATGTGTTTGTGGTGATACCCGCGTCTCCGACAGGACGCCTTTGAATGCGTGTTCAATGATCTCGAACGGACATATATTATTTTTGTAGCGGAGGGTGTAAATATGATGTCACAAAAGCCATTTGTTAGCGCGTTTTCCTGAGCGGGGCCTCGCCGGAAGCTGCGGCCCGATATGTCGCTTCATATTTATGATCGGCTCCCGATTTCAAAGCGCCGCGAATCAACCCGGAGTCTCGCTGCTCTACCGAATTTCTGTATCCATAAGTTTAAAAATTGATGCACTATTTGGTTGAAAGGTTAAACAAAATATGGTTATTTTAATGTAAATGGCTATTAAACTGGATGTATAAAAATTACTCCGTAAATAAATAAAAAATCATGAAAAAGAAGGTAAATTTCCATAAAAATGTTACTCCATTTTTGTTTGGCCAATGAAGTAATGTGACTAATAGTTCAGCACTAATCTATCTCTGGCAAAAATAAGTATTCCTCGAGATTTATTCTTCTCTACAGGTCTACCACTGGCGTGGAAATACAGATGAAAAGATCATTGTTTAACATCTCCATCAAGAATAAAAGCCATTCCCTTTAACCTATTTTCTATATTATCACCCACTCACTAAAATCCATACAAAAACGAGAGTGCCAATCGTATAATACATTTTATAATCTGTGCACTTACAGGAAGAATCCTGGGTAACGTTCAAATAATTTATTATTTTTAAGTTCAGTGACCTCCACTTCCGGACACCAACTAGTGCTAAGTCTTCCCGGAATAATGTTTAAGCATCGTGTGGTATTCGGTAAGAAAATTTCACACCAAGTTTGTGTTAAATAATATTCTTTTAAATTAATATTTGTAACTTTGACACGAGCTTTGAAATTTTACTATAAAATAAATATTTTCCATTTTACCAATTGTAGTTGCAAATATATGTAATTTTAGAGCTTATCATTCTTTATTTTTTATATTATATATACCATATATTACTACAGTTGGTAAAATAGTTTATTTTAATTTTGTAGAGCCCATACCTTCGTTTTGCTCTTCCTTACAGTCTAGTACTTCTAGTCTTATGAATTATTTCTACTTATTTAAATAGAAAATAACATTCTGCAGATAATAACACTCAATTTGTTACTTTTTTACATCTTACTTTTAAATATTTTTAATTTTTAATCCTAGTGTGGTCATTAAAGTCGTTTTCGGCTAAACCTGAAGTAATAGCAAAACAAACAAATTTGTAAGAAAATGCATGCTTATGTGATATACGTATATTTTAATTTTAATTTTTTAAATATTAAAAAAGTTATAGAGGTGAGCCACCGGCTATAGAACCCAAAATTTGGGGTGAAACTTTTACTGAACCAATTTTAACACAACAAAACACTGTTAAAGAGAGAATTTGAAACCTTTCAAGATAAGGTATCACATGACCCCTTTTCCCCTTTTAAACTTTTTAAAGTTTGTGTTCGTAGGAAGAGGGAATATTCTGTAAAAAGCAACTTGTGTCTCCCTAAAAATAAAAGTTGACGTGTTTTTTGGATATTTTGTTATCTAAGTGTACAAATAACGAAATTATAACGGGTAGCTTGTTTTAATTTAAATGCACTAAATATAATTAAGAAAAATGTAATAATACCAGTTGTTAAAGCTTAGATGTGTTTTCAAAATATTTAAGATATTTGCTGCGCACTCAGATCTCGCTGGCCATTGTACGCAGATCCCATTTATAGGGGGATATCCTTTAGCTTTAGAGTGCCGGTACTTTGTTTGCCGATTTTTTGTACAGGTGATGTTATGTGCTAACTATAGCATTCGCCCTAGGGTCTAGTCCCACGAGGTTTAGTGACTGGGATTCGTTTGTAGGTTCCAAATGTGTTCTCTCGTGGACTCTTTAGACCCTTACATTCCATAATCACGTGAGAAGGGCTTTCATCCCCATTTCCACACCACCCGCAGATGTTATCCACTGCCAGATCCAAACTGTCCAGTAGTCTGGATGCAAAGTCCTGAAAGAGACTCTTGAGCATTGCCCTGGTATGCATTATCTTTGTTTCCGATAACCATAGTTCCTTAAACTTTTTTGGTCCAATCCTTTGCTCATTGCTTGAGGACCCCACCAGACATGTTCGGGGAGCAGGGTACTGCCAGGTTTAGGTTATTGCTTCCCGCTACCGCCAGCTTATCCGCTGCCTCGTTTCCTTTGATACCAGTGTGTCCTGGTACCAATACCAAATTGAACGTATTGGACTCTGTTTATGTATTGAGAGTCTCTATACAGTCTCTGACTAGCTTGGACTTAATTGTTGCCCTACTCATTAGTTGTAGGGCACTTTTGAGTCACTGCATATATACAGGTGTTAGCTTAGACATTACATAATACAGGGTTTTTGGCCTCTAAAGGTACATTCTCCCTAGCGACGGGTTTTTCCGCCGCGTCAGGCGGAAGCATGCCGACGAAATACCGCTGACCATATAGAGACAATGGAATTGGAAGAAGTTTGTAGGAAAACTACTCCATTTAATTCCTTTTGTCTATGTGGGCAACGGTTTACTATCAGCGTGCTCCATCCTGACATGGCAAATAAAATCCGTCGTTAAAAAACACGTACCTTAAATGACATTTCAAGACAACTACAGTTGGTAAAATTATATTTTAGGACTGGAGATAATAGAAACATTGCACAGTAAAATAAGGCCAGGCACTAATAATGCCGGCCTTATTTTTGACATCTGAGCTTACGCAGATGCATGGTGGGATAAGGACTCCCTTAATAAGGACAGGTGCCTGGCTTTATTGTATGTAGGTTTTAGGTCAGTTGCCTTATTTTTGGTCTTATTTTAACTTCGGAACTGTTCGTTTAAACCAAACGGCTGCCTAGCACAAAATCGAAAAGTTTTTACGAGTAAAAATACTTAAAACTTGCTTTTTAAATGTATTTATTTAATTGTGTAAAACAAAACCCTACAACACAAAACAATAAAGAAAAACCACTTATTTTTTTTTTTAGGTTAATGGTACCGTCAACATGACTTGCAATAACTCTAAATTATGGCTACAAGCACTATTTAAATAAAGGCCGGCATTAATAATACCGGAGCTTAATAAGGCAACTTCCAATAATTCTCTAATAACTAACTTTTTTATTTTTAGTTCGATGTGCCATGCATTTTTTACCAGTTTGTGAGATCATATCACTAAGAGCTTGCTGAATTTTTGCAAGGTTGCCTACGTTGTGATTTGATGGAATTATACCGGAGTAATCAAAATGTTGTTTTTTTGATGCAAGTTTAAGACACGCTGTGGTAAAAACTGATGGCCAGTCTTTTATTCAAGTGTAGAGTAACATGAAGAGGAAATACCTACATGATTGGTTGTTTTTAAATCCATCTCAGATATCTTTATTCTGAAAGAAAACACACATTTTAAAAGAAAATAATGCAATTTATGAGTAGAAAAATTAAAAACATTACATTTTAATCAAGCAGCATTGGTGCTCTGTTGCGTAGTAACGGTGCATGCGATTGTTGTTTCTGTTAATTTGTATATCTTGTCAAAACTGACGGTGTAGTGTCATTAAGCATTTTCTTAATATGCGGTCAGAAGATGTTGCACGAGCTGTTGCACTAAATGACGATGGTCGTGATATACGCTATATTGCAAATTTCTTGGGCAGACCCAAGAGCACTATACAAGATGCGATCAGTCGCTTTCGTCAGACCGGTGAGTACACACGACGTTTAGGATCAGGAGACCACGAGTAACAAATCCACAGGATGATCATTTTGTTACTCTAACTGCTTTACGGACCGCGGAGTAACATCCACTGTCATTCGTCGTCGACTTGAAACGTACGTGGCACAAGAGTTTCTGAACGAACCGTCCGCCGTAGATTACATGAAGGGGGATTGATGTCAAGACGACCAGCTGCTTGCCCTGCTTTACTACAAGTGCATCGTGTTCAACGCTTAAATTTTGCACGTGAACATAGAGAATGGACTGCCGAAGAGTGAGGGCGTGTGCTATTCACCGACAAAGGGCAATGGACGACTGTATTCTGAGCTTACCACGTCGCATGGCAGCAGTTATTAAGAGCTCGAGGAGGCAATACACAATATTAGTGTTTGTTTGCTTGTTTAAGTTGATTAATCGGTACTTTGTAATTTTTTGCAGATAAATTGCATTATTTTCTTTAAAATGTGTGTTTTCATTCAGAATAAAGATATCGAGATGAATAAAAAAACAAAATGTAGAGAATTATTTCCTTTTCATGTTACTCTACATTTGAATAAAAGACGGCCATCAGTTTTTACCACAGCGTGTCTTAACTTGCATCAAAAACAACATTTCTGATTCGATCTGGCAGGTATAATTCCATCAAATCACAGGCTGGGCAAGGCAATCTTGCAAAATTCAGCAAGCTCTTAATGATACGATCTACAAACTGGTAAAAAATGCGTACAAATCGAACTAAAAATAAATGAGATTACGAGACATCTTTGACAAACCACGAAGGCTAAAAGCCTAAATACTAACGTACCGTGGGTGTCTTAAGCGAGGTAAGAGGGAGTTTGCTGACACGGGACTTAAATACTTGAAGATTTGGGGGAAGGGAAAGACCTCCAGGGCAGCAGGTCCCACAACCTAGAAACTCTAGGGATAAAAGAACGAACAAAGTGAGAAGTTCGGGGCCTCGTCCAGTTGGACCGCATAGGGACGTGCAATACGCGCGGAACCACGAGTTTCTCTGTTGGGAACCGTAAGTGGAGGAGGAACTATACTGACAATTCTTCAGAGCAGAAGCCATGGAAGTACCTATAAAAAGCGATAAACCCCCAACAGCCCGACGATGGGCAAGAGAGGGACGCCTTCACTAAAGGAAGGATCATTAACGAGGATCGAATAGCTCTTCCTTGAAATAGAAATCCCAGAATGCTTTAGGGTTGTGGGGGGACGCCATGCCCCAGATATGGGAACAATATTCCAAGGGAGGTCGGATTTGGGACAACATTATAAAGTGTACAAAATTAGAAGCGGAAAATACTTTTGCTCGAAAGAGAAATCCAAGCTATAGCGAATATTATGAATAATATTTATAAAATACAAAAAGATCTAATGCTACTTAAATTGCATAATCAATATTTTAACTGACGTTAAATAAGCTACAAAGAAAACGTCGGTAAAAACCGGGACATATTGCACTTAAATATTTAAAATTAAAAGTTTTTAACTTTCTAACTTACCTGCGAAAGCAAAAATGATTTGCACATACCACAGTGTCTTGTGTTGGGGCGAATGTCTTCATCTATGTATAGCTGCAATCCATTTTTTCCCAAGTTTCCTTTTAGGAAAAGTAAACACGTTTACACATTCACCACCATCCTTTAAATATTTTGGTAATTGTCTAGAAAGTGGAGCAACGCCGATTTTGACGAAATTTGAGATATGGTATGGGGTTGTTTTGGGGGCTGATCACGAATCTGAAAGATTTTTTTTTTCGAAACGTTTTGTTCCCGAGATATTTATCATCAAAGTGAAAAATTAAAGTAATCTTCATTTTACTCTATTCCCCCTTCTTTTTGCACACAATTCTTGAGCACACAATATTTTATTTTCACCTTTAAATCCCGTTTTCTATGTATTTTACACCAGTTATCAAATAAATTGCGAAGGTTTCCTTAAAAATGCAGCAAGCCATGAATAAAACTGTCCCGGCGCAACTACTTCATAACTAAAAACGATTGAAGTGAAATTATGCAATTTAATTTAAAAAAAGTGTTAAAATACGTAGGAAATGGGGTCTCAAAAAGTAAAAATTTATGTGTACCCGCTTTTTGCTTAAAAATCAACAATCGTGTGCAAAAAAGAAGGGGGGAATATAGTAAAAATAAGATTAGTTTAATTTTTCACTTCAGATAATGGATATCTCGGGAAAGAGAAACGTTTCTGAAAAAATCCTCCAGGATTCGTGATCAGCGCCCCAAAAAAGCCCCATATGCCAAGCCTCGTCAAAATCGGAGCAGCTCTTCCCACTTTCTAGACAATTCCCAATATTTCTCTATAATTGCTGCAACAGCCAGGAACACAACACATACCCGTCATTTTAAAAAGAATGAGCATCTTGAACCTAAATAAAAAAGTGCCTTAAACTTTATCTTTACAACTATAAAAAAACACGAACAGTCAAACAGTTTAAAAATATTTAGTTAATTTAATATTTAGAAACTGCAAAACACTAAATGTACTCTTGGCCATTATTGTTCTATCAACGTCTATAAACAACAAAAGGCTCTTACAGTACCAAAATATAATTAAAATACCGCTCTAACTTTAACACTTTTTAAAAGGTTGCTTGACAGCGCGCAATTCTCTCACCCATTGTCGGGTGTGGGGGGCTTTATCGCTTTTTTATAGGTATTTCCACGACTGCTGCTGTGAATATAATTGTCCAGTATAATTCCCTTCACTCACGGTTCTCAACAGAGAAACTCGTGATGCCGTGCGTATGCACATCCCTATACGATTCAACTGGACATTGTTCTTTCATCCCTAGAGTTTCTAGAATGTGGAAACTGCTACCCGCGGGAAGCTATCCTTTTCCCCCAAACCCTCAAGTATTTAAGTCTCGGGTCAAACCAACTCCATCTTACCTCGCTTAAGACACCCATGGTACGTTAGTATTTAGGCTTTTAGCCTTCGTGGGAGTGTGTGTCCAAAGATAAAAAAAGTTACTCGCCCCTTTATCTCGCTTTTAACCTGAAATGCGCGAGCTACGCATAAAAATATATTCCGTCCTTCTTTAATGCGTTAGAAAGAATCAGTGCCTACCTTTTTACCTATTGATATTACCTGACAGATTCCAGGTTTCAACCATAGCCACCGCATAGGTCAGTCCGGATGTCTACGTCACAAATGATCACGTGAGCATATCCTGCGGCCTTTATAAAATTACGTAGTTTACGATTGTAGTCACATGATTCCGGGCCTCCACAGTTCTTGCAATATTTTACTTACATGAGGACTAGGCATAAAGTTATAAGTATTAAGCTAAAACACTATCAAAATCCATTTTTTAAACTATTTTTAATAATTTTAAACACAAAACAATTTTAATAGACTGCTTTAGAAAATGGGGTTTTGCACACGCTAAACAAGCTTTGAAAATTGTATTTTGCGCACAATGTGTGCAAGGAAAATATGTTTTTTTGCACACGGTTCTGTCTTTCAATATGATTTATTATGGTTTTTTATTGTTATGTCAAAAATATAGAAAACTCAAAGTAAGCTTTATTCCATAGCAACCGTCATAGTTTTCTTGTTTTGTTGATTAGATACCAATTTAGATACAAAAAAATTTTGATTTCGCGAAAAAATGTCCGATTCTGAAGAAATTCTAAAAAAGCGAGTTTAATCTCGTCAAACCTACTTCCAACAAAGTCAAGAGATCGATATGAAGCCGAGTTACATCGATTTATGAAGTGGAGACAAGCAAATAACGTACAAACGTTTTCCGAAAATGTTATGTTGGTGTACTTTGAAGAGCTGTCGAACAAATACAAGTCTTCAACATTATGGAGCACCTTTTCCATGCTAAAATCAACCCTGAGGGCAAACCAAAATACGGATATTGGGAAATACCAGAAGTTGCAGGCCCTAATAAAAAGAAAAATCAGAAAACTATGTGCCAAAGAAGTCCAAAATTTTAGCGAGAATGATTTTTGCCGCTTCCTAAAGAACGCTTCAGACGAGAAATATTTGCTAATCAAGGTAGGCATCACAGTTATTTTATTTATTTTATGGTGTCATTTTTTATAGTGAGAAGGTTTAGTAGGCAGGGGTTACCCAATTCTGTTTTTAAATAGTGCTAGTTTCATAAAGTACTTACTTAAATGAATAAAACTAAAGACTTATCGGTATTTTTTCTTGTTTCAGGCAGTGGTGGCAGTCGGACTTTCTGGGGCATGCCGAAGAGAAGAATTGTGCTTCCTTAAAAAAGAAAATATGACGGATTTTGGCAGCGCAATGTTAATTAAACTAGAGAATACCAAAACGAAGATGCCGAGATCATTTACAGTGTCAGGAAGTCTCTACACCATCTTAAAAAAGTATTCTGCCCTTCGACCTCCACTCCTGCAAACAGATCGTTTTTTTCTTAATTATCAAAATGGAAAATGCACTCGCCAAAACATTGGAATTAACAAAATTGGCGGTATGGCAAAAGACATCGCCAAATTTTTGATGTTGGAAACTCCAGAAGCCTATACCGGGCATTGCTTTAGGCGGTCGTCAGCCACAATATTGGTGAATTCTGGATCAGATTTGCTGGCTCTGAAGCGCCATGGTGGATGGAAATCCAGCTCAGTCGCCGAAAGTTATATAGATGACTCGCTTAGTAATAAATGGATGTTTCAGAGAGGATCTCTTCCTCTATGTCGTCTGTTGCGGCACAGCCACAACAGCAATTGAGTAATGAAGTGCCGCAAGAAAACTGCAATATGCCGACGACAGAGAACTGTATAAGCAAGGTGCCAGAAAATGTTGTCTCCATCGTTAAAAAGTCGATCAACAATGCGACGATTCCTGCAGAAGTAAACATTACAATTAATATTTTAAAATAGTTATGAAGTTTCCTGTTTGCTAAATTATAGTCTGTAGTTTCTTGTTTTCATTACTTTTGTTTTGCGTTTGTTTTTAAAATAAAAATTTACACAAAAATGTTTTTTTTTATTTGCAGTCGTATAAAAAGTATCGTAAAAACTCGTTAGAAAACTTCTTTGCACACTCGCGAGATTTAGACCTCGACTTCGTCTCGGTCCATCAATTTGTCTCGCCCGTGTGCAAAGAGTCGTTTTCAAACCTTGTTGTTTAATATACTGCAACGTTGCGTTCTTACGTTGTAATTTTCTACATAGCGACTCTGTTTTGCACCAATTTGGTGGATGATTTTTGAGTCGTCCGGACGTTGCAAATGTAACTACTGCAAGTGGGTCGACGTAAAAACGTTGCTGAAGGCAACTTGTTCGGCTAAAGCCATCTACAGGAAAACTGTATTAATAAAAATTGGTAATTTTTTGTCTACTAAAATATAATTATGGCAACTTCTAGTAAATTTATAAGTCGCCGTACAATTATACTTCAACTATCATGGCAGAGTAGTAAAAAGTTGTTTATATTAAATATTTTGTCATGAACTGGATTATTAAATCGCCCAGATTTATTCGCATATCATCCAAATTTTAAAACAAACTGCAGTTTACTGACAAATATATGGCAAAAATGTAAAAAAACAAGCGCGCCATTAAAATAAGCAATTTTACATAAGACAATATAGTTTTTTTCAATTTTTGAAAATTATTATAAGTATTTAAAAACCAAATAAATTATGTTTTTATATAATAGCTATATCTATAATAACCTTTTCTTTCAACAGAATCATGAAAACATCGATAAATTATTAGAATTATGTTTTTTCTTTTTGTTCCACATTAAAAAGTCAAAATGGCTGCCTTGATTTTGTTTCTAGTTTCACATTGTTTAATGGCGGCCGGTAGTCGCGATCGCAACCATATTTTTTACCAAGATTAGACCAATGTTAACGCCATCTATCAACTAAAGGTTAATCCTTCGATCAAAATGGCCCGTAACCGTTGCTAGGTTGCTACAACCAATCCCCAACGTTGTGAAATGCAACTATGGAAGTAGCTTTCAGACAACGTTAAAGCGTCGTTAGCTTCTCTCCCAAAATAAGTACCATAAAGACCATAGTTTAGAAAACGACGTATAGACGTTAATAGGACGACCGTTTCCGGTGCAACGTTAGTTTTTCAGTCATTACGACGTTAATTTAATTGGTCGGAAGAACAGCTTACTTTTCTACTAACGGCAACGTTAAATTTGGTGTGATTCTTAGTAAAGACGACTAAAGGCGTCTAAAATTGTTAGTTGGG
>JACEGR010011439.1:0-14918 GCA_014170235.1 Listronotus bonariensis | reverse complement strand
AAAAAAACTATTAAATATATATATATATATATATATATATATATATATATATATATATATATATATATATATATATATATATATCTTAAACAAAATGTTTACAGCTCCTAATAGTCTACTTGAATAACCCGCCTTCTTGACTAGCCATCACCACTCAATTACACAACACAAACTAATTAGGTAATGAATACACCTAATTATGTCTACTAAAAACTCTTTTCTTTAAAAAAGAAACTAAAAAGCTAGAAAATCACGTAGAAAACAATTGAATAAAGCGGCCAAACAAAAGCAAGGTTGCCTCATCTGTCAAATTGTCAAATCTTGTATTTCGGCTAAGCGGGAAATTGGAATTTATCACCTTCGGTCGAAATCGTCGAAATTAACCTAGCTAATTTTACCATCATTTTATTTTTATTCTCTCAAAAATACATAATAAACATTTTCTTTGACTTAATTTTTATTTGCATGATTTGTATCAATAAAATGTTAGGAAAAGGCCATTTCCTTTAAATTATGTAAAAAACATAAAATAATGTTGTTTAGCCGCCATTATAAATAAAAAAAATGCTCGAATGTTAGTTAAATACCAATGTTAATAACATGGTTTATAAAGTATAAATATGCGTTGAAGGTTTACCTTCAAAATCCAATATTTATTTGCTTGCAACAAAAAAGGCATGCTTTATTTAATCTAGGATTGGTATGCCGCCATTTTTGTATGCTTGCCGGCAATTCGCCTGCATGTAAAATTTATTGGCAATTGAGTGTGTATTTAGGGTTAACTTTTTAATGCGTATTAGATGTTGACCTAATATTGCCACTACCCTGGGTAGATGCCGAAGACTTTGCGGAAAGAATTGGGGACTCAGTCCGAAGATGAACCTATGGTTATACAAAATGGTCGTCAGACCAATGATAACCTACGGGTCAAATGCCTGGGGTGCAAAGACGCTACAAAAGACGGCAATAAGGCAATTACAAAGTATACAGAGACTCGCTTGTCTATGTATTACGGGGGCCATGAAATCGACCCCTACTGCAGCACTGGAAACGCTGCTTAATCTACCGCCACTTCACATCTACATACAGGGTGAAGTGAAAGCGGTACAATACCGTCTCAAACAAGGCCAGAGTCCTATCATAAGACAGGAAAGGGCCATACAATGGAGATTCAAGGAGGACCAAGAAGTCAACTCAGTGTGTGAGATGCCTTCAGACAAAATGGTACCAAGCTACTGGCTAAACAAAGGTTTTCAAACTTTAATACCAGACAGAAAGGACTGGGTGGCAGGGCCTCCCATTAAAGCCGACCTAATCTGGTATACAGACGGCTCCAAAACAGACCAAGGAGTTGGAGCAGGTATATATGGGGACAAACCAAGGACGAAAATAAACTTGGGTCTCGGACAACACCCTACTGTGTTCCAGGCCGAAATTGTAGCCATAGAACAATGCGCTAGGAAATCATCAGAAGGAGCTATGAGGATAAAACCATAGTAATCTATTCGGACAGCCAGGCAGCCATCAGGGCACTCAGTTCATGCAAAATCAGCTCCAAGCTGGTGCGGGACTGCGTAATTGCCCTGGAAGAGGTGGGTGCGTCCAACAAGCTAACCATTGCCTGGGTACCAGGACACGAAGGCCACGAAGGCAATGAAGAAGCTGATAAATTGGCAAAGGAGGGGCTGGTAGGACAATGGTAGGTCCTGAGCCCTACTGTGGTATTCCATCATGCCAGGTAAGGTCATCCATTAGATCATGGATTATGAGGGAATCACAAGACTGGTGGAGGAGAACACCAGGACAGCGTCAGGCGAAAGTGTTCATCAAGGCTTACTCGCCAGAATTTACAAAAGACCTTCTGAATTATAACCGGAAGGCAGTAAGAATAATAGTGGGTCAACTGACAGGTCATTGCAGACTGAATAAACACCTGGAAACTATGGGCCTGGCAGAAGAAAACCTATGTAGGTTCTGCCAGGAGGAGGAAGAAACCGCAGAACACGTATGGTGCTACTGCGAAGCCCTTTGTCGTCTGCGGTTTGCAAGGCTGGGTGAAGAAAAACCTAAAGCGGCAAGATATACCAAGGGGCCAGTTTCAAGCTTGTGGAGTCTGATTAAACAGACCGGCTTGGATAGCGTGCTCTAACCTATGGACGGAGGACACACAATAAACCTGAGCAGGTTGCAGTGTTAAGAGGATATGCAATCCACCTCCTAATCTAATCTAATCTAATCTAATATTGCCACTAATTGCCAATGCTTTACCATTAATGCCAATATGAAAAATGTATATTGCCGGCAAATAGTGTTTGCTGGGTATTTTTGTTAAGCAGTCGGAAATCATTCCAAAAAATAAAGGAGTAAAACTCCTTACTGCATGTAAATTACTTGCAAAGCAAGATTTTTCATCACCATCCTAAGGTCTTTCTTTCAGAGCGGTTGATGATCTCAATTAGCATTGAACGAAAGACCTTTCGCTAGTGTAAAAATCCGCATTACCAAAGTGGATATTTTGCTTTGCAAGTGACTTAAAAAAGTAAAGAGTTTAACTACAAACAAATCTTGTTGCTCAACATATTTTATCTAAAAAAGGTTTACCAACTAAAAGTTAATTTAAGCAGTCGTTTCTTGAGGTATCTGAATTAAAAGAAAAATACTATCTTTATGGTCAGGCTTTAAATGATATAGCGGATTTTAAAATAAAATGCTGAAAATCTTAAATGACTTATCATTTTAAAAAACAAAATTTAAAAGTTGTTAACTTTTTGTGCAAGATTATTTTTTTATTACAACACGTTAAAAACTCAAATGTCCATATTGGCACTTGGTTCCTTTTTAATTAGCATTATCCATATATTAGACCTGTCATGTAAAGAAGAAAAGAGTAAATAAAAATTGCCATTACACAATTTTAAAGTTATTTTTAAATTTAATATAGCCTTAACCATAATTTAGTTTAGTTAAAATATTATATTTGGTATCCGGTTAACCGATGGATGCAGGTTGCTTCCTATTCGGATCTTACACTAATGTAAAAATGCACATTTTTGGTTTTAATCCAGGTAATCTCCGAAAAGCAAATATATACAGTTTTCTGTGCATCCTTTAGCATTTTATTTTTAACTAGCTATGATTCCCGCCTTCGCTCGGGAGTTTATATGAGACCCAAATAACCGTTGTTCTGAATGAAGTTCAACTACTCGACAACAGATGGCGCCACTACACATATTTTACATTTTTGCCACCCACAACCACCCACTTCCACCCACCCCGACCAAACTCCCTTACTCACAATGGGAGACCAAGGGGTATTGTAACCGACGGGGAAGTGGATCGGAGTTGCGGATGATAGCGAAAATCGTGGACACACGAACGTACATTAGCATTTTATATAATATATTAGATTAGATATTTAGATTATACGAGAAAAACCTAATGAATTGTATTATTAAATATTTCTTGTCATTCTTCTAAATGCCCATAAAATCTTATCTCATTAAAGAAAGCGTGTCCGGGCATACTCGACAAAATGTAATCTGGTTCGCCTTCGGTAAAAACATCTTCGTCCGGCCAGCTGGCCCAAATTAAATGGCGTTAACTCTTTTCAGTGCTCCGGAAATGACCCTTTGATTTGTGCCCCTGGTGGAATACCGACTGAGATTTACAGAAGTCATTGACATCCGTGTTCTTTACCAAATTAAATTAAATCCAGGGTTATTCACGGTACGTTTCCTATTAAAAATCTCGAAAGAAATACCATTGATATATTTTTTTTACTTCGTGGCGAGATTTACGTAAATTGGAAGATATGTTCTATACTGGTTATCGGATTCATTTATTCGATGGTAATTCGTTGAGTACATGCCTCAATCTAAAAAAATGGGACCTCTTCGGTCCTGGTCCCGAGGTATAGCGACTGACCCTGTTCAGCCCTATTGACCCTATGAACTGGCCGGTCACCTGAAACAAAATAAAGAAAAATCCCTCAAAATCCCCCCTCATATATTACTTTTTATTTAATTAGAATTTTTGGGATTTGTGGGGGTTTTTTACTTTGTTTTAGGCGACCGGCCAATTCACTAACGAGTCAATAGGCTGAACAGGGTCAGCTCGCCATACCCGCGACCAGGACCGAAGAGGTCCTATTTATTCTTATATTGAGGCGTCAATCCAACGAATTACCATCGAAGAAGAGATTTACGATATATCGATCTTTAAATGATAAATCCCTTACGTTGTTGCCTCGCTCTTCCGATTGTACCGGATGTTTGCATTAACTTTTTTGCCCTAATCTCGATATGACATTACATATTATGATGAAACATTCAGCACCTCAGAAACAAAGTATAGCACGTTATGATCCATAAGAAATACATCTGTTTTTTTCAGCAAAACCATTCGTTAAAACGAAAGATATCAGGAGATCAAGTTTGCTTCAAAAGAATGGAAATTATAAAAATAATTTTGTTTTTCAAAAAAGAAACAGTGACGTACCATATTTTTCTTTAAAAATACAAATAAACAAAATTATAAGTATAAAAAATAAATATCAATATATATGAGTGGTATAATAGATCCCTAAAATATATATAGCTTTTTCAAGCCCTTTCAACTGTAATCGCACTTTAAAACAAAGAAACCTTAGGGCATTTTGTTACAGAGCAGAAGTCATTACTTTTTTTCTTTAACAGAAAATAAAGAATAGTATTTTTGTTGTGCAATACCAAGCACGATTTTATGCAGAAATTGTGCTTCAGTAATGACGTCAGCTGCCTATAGCAACGTTCGCCAACAACAATGGCACTATCAGTAGACATGCATGAAGATCTGCTTTGTATAACTGTAGATCATATCTACTGTGTATGTACTCATCAAATTATCCTCATGCATAACGTTTAGATATAATTCTGCCTATAATCATGCTGTTTGATACAAGCTAATATGTTGGCGATATATCTGAAGCGCCACAGGGTGTTCGGTCTCTAAGAAAGATAATTTATTAGTATATTATTATATTGTGTTGACATTACAAGTAAACTCTCACTTTTTTGTAAATTGTTTGTGGCGCCAGACAGGTTGTTTTATACTTTTGTTGTGATTGCGTTAACTTACTCATACATGGGTGTTTCTTGTCTTTTTGTAGAGTATGGCGAAAGAAAAACTGCTACCATGCTGGAAATCAAACAATTGATATACTCAAAATAGGTGAAATATTATGCACATAGTATGCCTGTATGGGAAAAATCCATAGATAACCTACATTTAGATCCGCAGCGGTAAGAAGCGTTTTCGGATTTTACGACCTCGCGCAGTAAACAAATGGATGGTGGACGAACATGCGCGCTTAAAAGCCGTGGCAAACCGGGACGCCGTCGACAAATTCTTTCGATCATGCGGATAGTCTGTTTTGCACCGGTGCGTTTACCCTCAACTTGCTTGCGCACAAACCAGCTTTATTCGCCAATGAAATGTAACTTTTGTTTCGCGCAGGTAATAACATTGGCAATCCATCGAGATCGGTGAAAAAATCTGGCTATTGATTATATCCTTAAATTTTTAAACAACTGCTGGACAAACAACATTTGCATAGATTGTCTGCATAAAGCGGCATCTCTGACTTTTGTAATAAGGATGTAAAAATTCAAGTAAGCTTTATTGAAAACTAAGAATTAAGCGACTTGGCAACGTTGCAGTTGCAAATTTAGAACATAATGACATTTTATAATCAAGTTTTGGTTTCTGTTGTTGCAGTTAACTATTCTATTTTTTAAAGAATTCTTAATAACTTATGGGATGAATGTAATAAAAAATAGAAATAGTTAGTCTACAAGTAGTGTTAGGGCTTTAAGTGGTTGCCATCATGGATTTCGTTAAAAATTCAGCAATAAAGCAAAACGATGCAAAGTCGGTTTTGGTTTTATCTGCAGTTCAACAACTCCACTCTGCTTACCTTGCTTAAGACACCCACGGTACACGTTGGTATTTAGGCTTTTAGCTCTTCGGGGTTTGTCAAAGATAAAAAAAGTTAAGGCCAAATCTAACGAAGATCTTACGCTTTTTATGGCTATATATGCATATAAAGTTTCTCAGAAACACTCGACTATTATCTAGCGTTGTGTTATTTGGGTTGTCGAGGACAGTGATGCGCTTATATTTTTCGTGAAGGTCAATAACCAAACAGGTAGTTTATGTAAATATTCTTCGCCAAATTAAATCATTGTACCATTTTTATCAAAGCTGTCGACCGAATTGCAGCTCTGTGCTCTTTATTTGAATTCCCAATATGACTTTTGTTTTATTTTGTAATAAAGAATATTAATTAATAATTTACATTTCAAAATGTCATAGTCATCATCATGGCATAATATCTTAGCTTGCCTCTGTCGTCAGTTTCTCCTTGGTTTCCATTCTTGATTGTCATTTCGCTCACCGTTGATTGAGCTGAATTAGCAACATGTGCTACAAAGAAACAAAATTATTAGTCATTAGTCCAAGACATTTTTATCATTTAATGTTTTTTGTGTCATCACACATGCAGAGATACATCAAGTCTGCGATGCCATCTTTGGTTAAAAATTGAAAAAATAGACAATGGACAGTCTGTTCTTAAATGAATTTAAGATTTCAAGATTTAAGTTCAAATAAACCCTGATGTCTAATTTTTGAGATAGACGGTGGTGGAAAACTCAAATATATATATATATATATATATATATATATATAGTACAACGGAGGCCACATATTCGACTACGGTCTGTAGCTGGATAACCATGGGGTTTTTAAAAAAGTAAATACTGAAACATATACAGGTCGGATAAGCCACAGTATAAAATTATTTTACTCTATACAGGATGTCTCAAAAAGTGTGACGTATCAAAGTTATATTTTTTAAATGGAACACCCTATATTTTATGACGGTTTTAGATTCTACATAAAAAATAATTTAAGTTTGTTAATAGTACCAAGTGTCTAATTTTATTCGTTTTTGTGATATTTGATTTTTCAAAATGCAGAGGTGCAATTAAATTAATTTTATTTTAACAATATAAACTCCTTAAACTTTAAAATTTGTTACAAAGATTAGGAAAAGTCTGCCTTATCATACGTAGGTCATATCGAGATCATAGATTATACAGGGTGATCAAAAAATAATTTCAATTTTTAGAAAGTCAAATAGCAATATCTCTCTTATTTTAAATGGAACACCCTGTATTTTTTACACCACATGATGACAAACCAAATGCTCTTTCAAATGGTGTATGGGTTGCCTATACCTATCTTTTATACTTTTTAAGTAAATTCCGTTTTAACATATTTTTATTCCAAATGTCTATTTAAATGTAAGTAGGCTGTGATATAGCTATGCCTATTTACTAAGCCGTTATTGCAAAATGTAAATTTGTTGGAAAAAGCACAAAATTAAAAGATTTTGTATTATCTGCCACTATTTTTAAAATTCACAGAAAAAAATTCATTAGTTGCTTATAATGCTACTTCCAATAACACTTATTTCAGCTGAATGTGGTAATGATAAAACTTGTGTTTTTAAACAATCCTAATAACGCCTCTGGTCAGTTATGACGACATTCTGTGACCTATAACTCGTTTCTTCCATTATCCATAATCACTGTGTCAAATTTTTTAAAGCAACTATTAAGGTTATCAGATGGTTTCTCCTGGAATATTTTTCAGGATTAACTCTAGACTAAAGTAAACCATTTTTTCACATCCTACCAGTATTATATCATCTTGTTGTTGTAGAAGAAGGGTTTTTATTTAAAATCATTGAAATTTCTTTTAAACTGACTAAAACACTAGTAATCAATAAATGGTCGTTGTTATTTTCTTAAGAAAAATATTAATGGCTGCTATGTCACAGCCAACTTTAATTTAAATAAACATTTGGACTAAAAATTTGTAAAAACAGATTTTACTAAAAAAGCACAAAGATAGGTATAGGCAACCTATACACCATTTGAAAGAGTATTTTATTTGTCATCATGTAACGTAAAAAAATACAGGGTGTTCCATTTAAAATAAGAGAGATATGGCTATTTGATTTTCTGAAAAATTGAAATTATTTTTGATCACCCTGTACAATATTTGATCTTGATTTGACCTACGTATGATATGGCAGACTTTTTCTAATCTTGTTACACATTTTAAAGTTTAAAGTGTTAAAAGTGTTAAAGTAAAATCCGACTTGAATTTTTACCTCTGCATTTTTCAAAAAAATCAAATATTACAAAAACGAATAAGGTTAGACACTTCTGTACTCTGCGACAAACGCAGGAGTTGACCACGGGCCAAAGATCTCGAGGCCGTCATAAATATCTTCTATGTCTCAGTATGTACGAGTTGGTATGGCCCAGGTCCACACTAAAGGAAATATACATATATATATATATATATATATATATATATATATATATATATATATATATATATATATGTATATTTCCTTTAGTGTGGACCTGGGCCATACCAACTCGTACATACTGAGACAAAGAAGATATTTATGACGGCCTCGAGATCTTTGGCCCGAGGTCAACTCGAGTTTGTTTATAGACAGTGTCTAATTTTATTCGTTTTGTAATATTTGATTTTTTGAAAGATGCAGGGTAAAGATTAAGTCGATTTTACTTAAAGCTTAGCACTTTAAACTTGTAACATGTGTAGCACCTAGGAAAAAGTCTGCCATATCATGCGTAGGTCAAATCAAGATCAAATGTGTGAGGATGATCAAATACTTTCAATTTTCAGAAAATCAAATAGCCATACCTCTCTATTTTAAATAGAACACCTTGCATTATTTTACGTTACATATGACAAATAAAATACTCTTTTAAATGGTGTATAGGTTTCCTATACCTATCTTTGTGCTTTTCAGTAAAATCTGTTTTACAAATTTTAGTCCAAATGTTTAATTAAATTAAACTTGGCTGTGACATAGCAGCCATTAATCGCACGCTTAAGAAGCTAACAACGACCATTTATTGATGATTGTGCTTTAGTCAGTTTAAAAGAAATTTCAGTGATTATTTAGGAAGCGAAACCACCTATCTTCTACGGCTTGAACAAGATGATGTACTGGTGGAAGTGGGCAAAAAAATGGTTTACTGCAGTTCAGAGATTAATCCTGAAAAATATTCCAGGAGAAACCATTCTAATAATCTTTAGAGTTAACAGTAAAAGCTGACAGTGATTATGGATAGTAAAAAGGAACGTGAGCTATGGGTAACGGAGTGTCGTCATAGCTGACCGGAGGCGTTATCAGAACTGTTTAAAAACACGAAGTTTTATCATTACCGCATTCAGCTGAAATAAGTGCTATTGTGAAGTAGCATTATAAGCAACTAATTAGCTTTTTTCATGAATTTTAAAAATGGCAAGGCAGTGACGAATGGCAAAATCTTTAAGGTTCTGACAAGCTCTTCCATAAATTTTACATTTCTCTCTGGGTAATGACGTATTTAGTAAATAGACATAGCTATATCACAGCCTACTTAAATTTAAACGGGCATTTGGAATAAAAACTAATGTTAAAACGGAATTTACCATTTTAAAAGTACAAAAGGTATAGGTATAAAACGCAACATGCTTGAAAGAAGCATTTAGTTTGTCATGACGTGGTGTAAAAAAATTCTGGGTGTTTCGGCCCAAAATAAGAGATGTTGCTATTTTGACTTTTCACAAAAATATTGAAATTATTTTTTGATCACCCTGTATAATCTATGATCTCGATATGACTCTTACCGTGATAGGGCAGACTTTTCTAACCTTTGTAACAGAATTTTAAAGTTTACAGTTTATATTGTTAAAATAAGGTTAATTTAATTGCACCCTGCATTTTGAAAAATCAAATATCACGAAGCGAATAAAATTGACAATTGGTGTACTTATTAACAAACTTAAGTTATTTTTACGTAGAATCCAAAAACCGTCATAAACATAGGGTGTTCCATTTAAAAACATAACTGATACGTCACACTCTTTGAGACATCCTGTATAGAATAAAATATAAAATATGTTTCAGTATTTACTTTTTAAACCCCATGGTTATCCAGCTACAGACTGAGTCGAATATGGTGGGCCACCCTGTATATATATATATATATATATATATATATATATATATATATATATATATATATATATATTTGAGTTTTTTTCCCACTGCCCATTCCCCAAAAATTAGATATCTGGGGTTTATTTGAACTTAAAACTTTAAATCTTAAATTCATTTTAAGAACAGACTGTCTCATTGTCTATTTTTCGAATTTTTAACCAAAGATGGCATCGCAGATCGATGTAGTCTCTGCAATGTGATGACACAAAAACATTAAATGATAACAACCCTGGACTAATAATTACTAATTCTTTGGTTTCTTTTGTAGCACATGTTGCTAATCTGCCCATCAACGGTGAGCGAAATGAAACTAGAATGCAAACCAAGGAGAAACTGACGACAGCGAAGCTAAGATATTATGCCATGACGATGACTATGACATTTTGAAATGAAATTATTAATTAATATTTCATTTTTAAAAATAAAACAAAAGTCTTATTGGGAATTCAAATTAAAGAGCACAGTGTTGCAATTCGGTCAGACAGCTGATAAAAATGGGTATCAAGATTTAATTTGGCGAAGAATATTTACATGTAAACCCTACCTGTTTGGTTATTGTACCTTCACGAAAAATATAAGCGCAATTTCATTGCTCCTCGACAAACCTTAAATAAATACAATTCTATGATAATAGTCGTGTGTTTCTCGAGAAACTATATGCATATACAGCCATACAAAAGCTAAGATCTTCGTTAGCCATTTGTGGGCTCTCTTTTCTTTAACTTTCTTTATCTTTGACAAACCCCCGAAGGCTAAAAGCCTAAATAACAACGTGTACGTGGGTGTCTTAAGCAAGGTAAAGAGTGGAGTTTGAACTGCAGATACAAACCAAAACCGACTTTGCATGTTTTGCTTATTGCTGAATTTTTAACGAAATCCATGATGGCAAAACCACTTAAAGCCCTAACACTCACTTGTAGACTAACTATTTCTATTTTTATTACATTCATCCTATAAATTATTAAAATTCTTTAAAAAATAGAATAAGTTAACTGCAACAACAGAAACCAAAACTTGATTATAAAACGTGTCATTATAAAAGTTCCTAAATTTGCAACTGCAACGTTGCCAAGTCGCTTAATTTTAGTTTTCAATAAAGCTACTTCTTAAATTTTTTTACATCCTTATTACAAAAGTCAGAGATGCCGCTTTATGCAGACAATCTATGTAAATGTTGTTTGTCCAGCAGTTGTTTAAAAATTTAAGGATATAATCAATACTAGATTTTTTCACTGATCTCTTGATGGATTGCCAATGTTATTACCTGCGCTGAAACAAAAGTTACATTTCATTGGCGAAAAAGCGGTTTGCGCGCAAGCAAGTTGAGGGTAAACGCACCTGGTGCAAAACAGACTATCCGCATGATCGAAAGAATTTGTCGACGGCGTCCTGGTTTGCCACGCTTTAAGTGCGCATGTTCGTCCACCCATCCATTTGTTTACTGCGCTGGTAATGTAAAACTAGAAAACGCTTCTTACCGCTGCGGATCTAAATGTAGGTTATCTTTATGGATTTTTCCCATACAGGTATACTATGTGCATAATATTTCACCTATTTGAGTATATCAATTGTTTGATTTCCGCTATAAGCAGTTTTTCTTTTTCGCCAATTACAAAAAGACAAGAAACACCCAAGTAGAGTAAGTTAACGCAATCACAACAAAAGTATAAAACAACCTGTCTGGTGCCACAAACAATTTACAAAAAGTGAGAGTTTACTTGTAATGTGTAACACAATATAATAATGTACTCAATAAACTATCTTTCTTAGAGACCGAACACCCTGTGGCGCTTCAGATATATCGCCAACATATTAGCTTATCAAACAGCATGATTATAGGCAATTATAATTTAAAATTATAGCATGAGGATAATTTGATAGTACATAGCTAGTAGATATGATCACAGTTAGTACAAAGCAGATTTCCATGCATGTTACTGATATGCCATTGTTTTAAGAACGTTGTTTATAGGCAGCTGACGTCATTACTGAAGCACAATTTCTTGCATTAAAATCTATGCTTGGTAGCAAAACAAAAAATACTATTCTTTATTTTCTGTTAAAGAAAAAAAAGGTAATAAACTTTCTGCTCTGTAAATAAATGCCTAAGGTTTCTTTGTTTTAAAGTGCATTAAGTTAAAAGGGCTTGAAAATTTTAAAAGCTATATCTCGCCAAATGTTGCTGTGCAGGAAATCTACGCACATAAAATTTTAGTCATTAAAAGCGCTAGAATTCGGTACTCCATTTTTTTCTTATCTCCTGATTTTTTTTACTGTAAGCCAATTTTTTCTAAATTTAAACATTTTAAATTGGTCAAAACTTCTTGTCATATTAAAAATATATGCATAAAGATAATTGCAGGGAGGTAAAGGAAAATTTTATTGAGGGGGTAATAAGAGGGTTGTTTGCACTGATTTTTTATATAAAAACATACCATTCTTTATTCTCTGTTAAAAAAAAAAGATGATAAACATTGAAGTTTAAAGTCGTTTAGTACTGTGATTTGAGAAAGTTATTATTAAATTAGTTTATTTTTTAAAAAGAATCTGAAGGTCAGAAAAAAATGTGTGTCCATTTTTGCTACAAACAATAAAAATCATTGTACAACCTAGCTCTACTGCTATGATTTATTATTTTTAATCAAGCAACATTACATTTTTGCTTAAAAATAAAATGACCCTTTTGGCGGTAAAATCAATTAATAATAAAATAAATACCTGGTTAGTTCTGGTTAGTAACGTAGGTAAATACTATTTAATTAAGAAGTATGCCTGCCAAAATTTGTTAAAATGGATAAGGGAATATTTAAGATATTATTAAAAACCAATTTTTTCCAAAAGTTTAAACTTGAAAACAATGAATTTCAGGACCTATGTTTAAAGAATGGATTATTTAAATGTGCTTATCCCCTTTTATTTTTTGATCGGATTAATTTACAAAATTATTGCCTTGGAAAAAAAAACGATACATAAATAGTATACAGGTTGTTCAGTAACTTAATCGATAAAGTTTAGAAGGTGATTATACAATGAAATTTTAAAGAAACCCTCATATGAATATATGTCCTAAACGTCTTAGTTTTTAAACTACAGGCTGCTAAAAATTAAAAAATATATATTTTTTTTTCTACCAATTTCCATACCAATTCCGATATTAAAAAAATTGAAAACGCCCTTTGCATTAAAAGACATCTTTTGGCATACAAACAAGCAATTTTTTATATTTTTTACCAGTGTCGTCCATGAGGGGTTTGAGGTAAATACTTTTCAGAAAAGAAATGGTACGTCACTGTATTTTTCTGAAATAAAAATATTTTTTAACATTTATTTTGGAAGTAATTTATTCTCCTGACTTTTTCTATTTAATGTACGGTTTTCGCGTAAATACATGAAAACCTCTTATCAGCATGGTCATTTCTTATCACTTTTATTATATTCTGGATTAAGAAATGGTCATTATTATTTGACCATGCCAAGAAATGACTTTGCACGAAAACCATATATCAAATAAAAAAATTAAATAAATCAAATTTGTTCCACACCAACCGGTGTATAATATTTTAATTTTAAAGAAATGCAGTAGGGTATCATCTTTTCTTTAAAAAATATTTATCGTAAACCCCTTATCGACGACAATGGTAAAAACTACTTTTTCTTGTCTGCCAAAAAATGTCATTTGATGCAAAGGGTGCGTCCCCAATTTTTTTATAAATATCTGAATTGGTATAAAGCTTATTATAAAGAAACAATGTTTTAAAACAAATTTTACTGGACACCCAGTTATAAAAAGTTAAGATGACCGCCCTTAGCCATCTTGGAAAAAAAAAATAAAATCGAAAAGAGAGTCTTGTGGCACATTTTAAAGCTTCTGGCGAGTACTTTATAATACCTGTACCTACTATGAAATGGCGGTACTTTATTCATTACCTGAATATCGTATTTCGATGTCTGTATTTTCAAAACTATGGTAATGGACATATCAAAAATGCCATTTTTTTAACGCTCTTTTAAAGATCTTTATAGTAATATTGGTAAAAATATACAGGCAAGGAGCCGTGCCTACCGGGTGGTGCAAGTGGTGCAAGGTACCAGGGCGCATTGCTGCAGGGGCGAAAAATTGTGAATTTTTTTCTTTGCGCGGTAAAAATTATAATATAAGAAAGTTGTTGCCCTTCAAAATTTTTCGCTTTAAAATGGATTTTCTTGTAGTGGCCGAAAAAATGTTTTGCACCATTGCGCAAGTCACCCTAGGAACGGCCCTGTGTACAGGGTAGGACAAAAACTATATATTTTCTATATGTAAAAAGCTGCTATTTAGCTTTAAACAACAAAAGCTCAGTATTATTACTAGAGGAATTTTTCCATATTTCTAAGGCTAATGGAAAAGTATCAAAATAGCTTTTCCTAGCAATTAAAATTAATACTTTAAAACAGTGTTTATTAATTCAAACAATATTTTACAAGTTAATCATAAATAAAAATCATTGCGTTTGTTTTAAGTATTTTATCTCTTAAGCTACAAACAATCACCTTTCTGAAACACGCACGTGCGGGTGTGTTCAATATTTATCGGATACTGATCTAGTTCGTTCCGAGCCAGTACCAAATCATTTATAAAATTCTAGTTTCGGGCTAAATCTAACTCGAACAAGGTTACTTCTGGTAGAAACGAGTAGCATTTTTAAAGAATTTGATAAATTATGAAACTCCTACAACAATTATTAATTATTTCCATTGGCAAACTAATAAGATATTGTTTTTAAATTTAAAATGCCCCCAAGCAATA